>JASDQU010338524.1:0-12523 GCA_032191745.1 Picea mariana
TAGCAGCTCATATCTATGGCTTGTACAGCCATCTGAGGTTTATGCCAGATCGGCCATCTATTGTATTGATCTTACATTGCTCATAATAAAAGGTCAGATCTTTGCTTGTGCTTCTACATCTTGAATATATTGTGATCTCCATGTGTTGATGAATCTTGTATGCACTTAATAACTCGATAAATCAGTAGTAGTTAGTGATTCCAAGAAAGAATTTGGCTTGGGATCATTACATCCTCTCTAGTTCTCTGTCTCTAGACTCCTCAATCTGGAAGCACGTGTGCCCCGTATATAGATGGATAGGATTAGTTCGACGCTTCGGGACTACGGGTATCTTGTGAGATTTTTGAACAATGTCGTTGTTCCTACGAAGTGTTGGACCTCTATATCGCAAGATCCACTACCACACATCCACTGAAATCGACGGTGGATATCTACTTTGCTCTTCGGAGCTTCAGGAGGCAGACAACCTTCCGCCTCTACACCTCCTTTCTCCCGGATAGTTGGTCTTCCAGACTACCTCTAATCTACTGACACATGTCCTTCTATGGACGATCCCAATTCTCTTCAGACTTTAGGACTTCGGGAGACTTGTCTCCTCTGTGCCTAAATACAAAAAACCTTTGAAATCACAAGTTTCAAAGGACATCGAGGGTTAAAACCCATGCTATGCACTTGGATCTGACGATGGTTGTACTTCACACCAAAAACTAACGGATGAGATATTTTCTCCTCCTGTGTGCTCCTCCTTCTGTCTAGACTTTGCTCCAATGGTCCCGATCTACTCTCCATGCTGGATCAATGATTGTTGTAGCTCCTCCTCCTTGGATTCACTTCCCTTAACTTCAAATAAGGAAATTCTCAATTTCTCAAAGGACCGACCTTTGATTCTTATCCTGCAAGGTTATTTTCTCGGCCTCTGCCTACACTCTCAGAAAACGTCGCTCTTCCTGAGATTTCTTCAACACTTTGGTGAAGTGTGAGCACACACTTGTGCTTTTCCTGCAGTCTGAATATAAGTTTTTCTCATGCACACTTTTTGTTCTTCCTCTTGATCTCATGAACACTTTCAGAGTGTTCCTTCATCACTCTCCTTTTTGCCTTCGCTCTTCATTCTGAGCTTTAAATTATGAAATATCTGTCCTTGGGCGCACTTCTTGCGCTTTCCTTCTTAATTTTGACCAAAACTTAACAAAGTGTCATCTTTGTGCACTCCTTGCACTCTAAGATTTTAAAAGACTCAGAACTAAATCTTTTTCCCAAAATATTTTTGGGCACTCCTGGCACTCACTCAATGCACTCCTTGTAGAGCCTTCTCCTCAGAGTATTCAATAATTTTAGCATGTCTTCTTTGGACAAATTTCTGTTTTGATCTTTAATCATGTTCTGGTGTACCCACCTGGCACGCTATTTTATGAACTCAAAACAATGTCAAGTGCACTCCTTGCACTGGCTTCACGTAGTATTTCAATTACTCTAGTGTGCACTCCTTGCACAAGCCTAAGAGCCCATAACACTTAGAAAACTTAATAGATAGAGAAATATATCTAATTCCTACAAAGGGAATAAAACATGAACTAACAACATTCATGGAATACATCAGTAAACATAGAAAGCATTCAAATACATTCATAAAACCGATAAAACATACACACAAAACCTCATATGGAGGAAAAATTGTTGTTATATTAATATTTGAATGTTAATTACAATGTTTACAAGGTTGGACTACAACTGAGACTCAACTCTTCTCCTCTCCTATCTTGAGCTATATGAACAACTCTCTCTTCCACTCCCTAATGCATTTTGATACAAGGATATTTTTACAAAAGAGGGCATTCTCGAGCCTTCCCTCCAACTACCTACTCTCATTAAATTAAATTCAATTATATTTAAGAAACATCTATCCTAAATCAGACCTAGATATACCTAATTGTTAGCCATTAAAGGAGACTCTACCTATTACAATAACTCTTCCTATACAAATACAATGTCTCATCTTTCCTTGAGCCTTACAAACTTAAATTGCATTAAAATTTAAATTTAAGCTCAAAATTTGAAAGGACTAGAACGTCCTTCTTTTGGATCCGCTCCCTCCAAGTGTGCAGATGTGTTGTCCGTTCACACATTGTAGGAGGTGGAGCGATGCTCCTGCATCATACTCCCATGCTGGAAAAAATCATGAGATCCTGCACATGGCTCCCTTGCTACTACTGTTGAGATCCTCTTGGGTCCCAAACCTGAATTTGGAGCTTTCCATCTGCTCCTCTTCTATGTTGTTGTTGTTGTTGCTCTTGTCGTGCTACTGAAGGATCTTATCTGATCAACATCTTATTCCTGTTGTTGGTTGTCTCCTGCATTTATTTCAACATCAACCTTCTTATATTTTCAATATCCTCGTCCATCTGGTCCATTGGATGGCTCTTCTTTTGCATCCTGCTTTATCACTGCATCTCCTTGTCATACATATCAATGGGTATATATTCCAAATATCCCATGCAATTTTCATCTCCTGTGGCATTGGTTTGTCACTCCACTACAAGTTCAAATGTTGCAGCCATATTACTGAGTTGTTTCTTAGCTATGTCCTCTAACACTTTAGCCTCTGTCAGTTCCTTTGTCTCTTCTTGTGCTGGTATAAGTCCAACTTCATCCAACTTCTCCTCAGGCTATAATTCCTCCTCATTTTGGATGAATGTCTCCTTTTGGAGGTCTTCCTCTATTAATGTATGGCATAAACAATCCTCGAGTATATTCAAATCGTTTTCCCATGGAGTGAGAATGTTATCTAAATTCTCCTCTTCTTCTTTAATCACTTGCAGAGATTTTAATGTTTGCTCTTTCTCCTCCATGACAATCTTTGTTGGTTATCTTCCTTCTTATACACTTTCAACACGTGGATTGGCCTCGAATTGGATGCTTGGAAGGAATATGTTGATTCCTCCAATGATCAGAATGAACCTACGATAATCCTTTTTCAACACTCCTTGCTGATACGAACTCACTTCTGAGTTTCTGAGACATTCAGACAGTCTCATCTTCATTTTTGTCAGCACTCCTCACTAATCTAAACCGTCAACTGAGTCCATGAGACTTTTTGACAGTCTCACCTCATTCTCCTTTCCCTCTTGGAAACCTGAGGTTTCATTCCTGCCCTCCTGGCCATGGGTGATTTTAGGGGCGAAATTTCGCTCAGGGGAAAAATTAAAGGGGTTCCAAATTTTTATTGGGCGATATTTTTATATTGGAGTGGTTTTTTTAAACTTTTATTTTTTCGTCCCTAATTTATTAAAAAAAAAAATAGTATAGAGGGTTAGCCCGGGTTTTTATGAGGGAGAGAAGAAAAAAAATGTATTTCGCTCCTGCATTTTGGAGCTCCAAGCTTCCATTCACCCCATTTCCAGAAATATGGAAATTTCTGGTAGAGAATTCACCCTCACATTGGGTATAAATCATGGTTTACGGCTTAATCTGATCCAGTTTTGTGGTATGGGTAGCTACACTTTTCTATTCTCCTGATTTCCATAAAATAAGAGGATTTCTGTTAGTGATTTCACCCTCCCATATGCTATAAATCGCATACTATTTCTTTGTCAACAAGAACAATGTTTCGAGGGTATTTAGATTAGGTCTGAGGGTATTGGAAAGATGAAGAAATAATCAATTATCAATAGCGCAATTTTTTAATATTTGGCACAACGTTTGGATATCCAGACTCCAGAGGAAAGCACGATACACTATTTCAACGAAATTGTAACTTCATATTTCTTTGATAAATTGTTTATTGTGGCTGTAAGTAATGTAAAATACTTCATGGATTTATTTTTTTCAAGGCCTAATTTCATTCACCTAAAAAAATAGTAGAAGAGCATAATTAAATTCAAATACCCACAAGAAAATTGAATTTTTCTTTTGAATTCCAACATAAACCTGAGTATTTGAATTGTAAGGACATATAGTGGAAATATGTGTACTTCTGTTGTCTTCCTGTGTAATATTCATGTGGGTTCTTAGAATTAGGGCATGAGTGATTAATGATCACACCATGGAGAAAAGAGAATTACATCAAACAAATAACATGGTTATTGGGAAAATCCTGCCCTTAAAAAGCCAAAAAGAGAAACATATGAGCATGCACACCAAGATGAAGCGACTGAACATATCGATGGAAAACACTAACTTTTATTCTCACAAGCAAGTCCAACTTATTCTTAAAGCTCCTTAAATATCCTAGGCCAAAATGGGAGGGGTCCTGCTGAAAAGTTAATTTACACAGACTGTTCCACAAAAATCAATTGCAATCAGTGGGGGTGTCTTCCACAAGGAATTACAATTATTCCTAATCATGAAAATGTCTCCCATAAGAGGACATTTCCACAAAATCACGGTAGTGAAAAGGAAGTGAAATTTATCTTGGAACCATGTCCAAAACATTTTGGCAGACTGACATATCCAAAAAGCATGTTCAATCATTTCATACTTGCCACATAGAACACAAGCAACATATGTCACACCGAGTTTATGAAGCCTACTGCATTTTCATAACAGGTGGCGTGAGATAAAGGAGCATGATTCAAGCATCCCATATTTTGTTCTTTATTTCCCATCTATCAATCATTTGGATATTATCTACCTTTGGCAACAATTGGGGGAGAAGATGGCTACCCTACAGGCTAAGTTGGACACTGAGAAGTCACATGATAATAAAAAAATGTGAGAGATTATAGAGAAAGTCAATTTTTTACCCAAAGAAGAAAAAGATATACAATGAGCATTTCTAGAAGGATACTAGAAAGAGTTATCTCATTTATCCTAGAATATAGGATTGGATGGGATTGCTTCAGCACTAGGAAACACCCATTGAGGAGTTAAGAGAGAGATTAAATAACCGAACAATGAGGCTCGAGCACTCAATAATCCTTTGGAGAAGAGAGATAAGCTTTAGGAGATTTAGGTTGTGGATGATAAAATTACTGAGCTACATGATGCAACCTTAGTAGATAGAAATTATCTCTAAGAGTTTAGACTAGGCTACCCAAGACACTTAGATTTGTAGTAGTTGGAAGCATTTGTAGATACAAAATGGGAATAAATAATGTATATGCAACTAGTAGAACTAGATTAAGAGAAAGATCAATATTTCATTGTTGGTGTTTTAATTGTGTTAAGTGGACCAAGTAGTTAGATGCATTCAAGCAATTTTTGGCTCATGCTCTTACCTTTATTCAAGAATTGGTTCTTCATTTCAAGGGGAATTAGAAGATCAGTTAACATCAAAGCAATAGAATTGACTCAAGGGTGATTCAATGGGTGTGGTAGAGGCTTGTTGGCCTTCACTTGCTTTGGGATTTTTGTGAAAGAAATAAGAATGATGGGAATTGTGATATTTGGATAGCTTTGACCATTTCAAATGGACCCTCAACTTTAGCTAAAGAACAAGTGGGAAAAAACGTTTTTGCAGGTTAAGTTGGGCATTATTTATTATGTAAGCATAGTGTTGCGAAAGGAAGCCATTGTTAGTTAAAACCAGAATTGGCATGTTAGGGATGCCCTGAAACTCCTTGTCAAATGCAAAGAAAAGGGATGGATCCTAGTTTGGTCACTGTTATAGTCAAACTTATACAACATTTAAACATAATTCCCCACAAAAATTCAATGAGTTTCTTAAATAGCCCTCTTCATTGCATCTTGCTTCAAAATAAAAGTATCATTCCACAATGTTTACTAATGCATGCTCAACATCTATTGAAGCTTAATCTACCTGCATCAACTGAGGGGCCTTTCTGCCTATACCTTGCTTATACTTCAAATCATTGTTGTTGTTTCCATTACATAATGATTTTCATTTAAATCAGATGGAAACTCATTACAGAGACCTTTCTGCAAGATTTACAATATTTTCTAGTGTCTCTGGGTCTTATAGGACTTCCTCGATTTTCTTTTGAAAACCATAGACAATCTTCCCAGTCCTTCAAAGTGAAGTGTGACATAGTTTCCTAAAGATTTAGACATATTCTCAGCACCAACTGTTACAAAGCCATTATGAATCCAGTAAGGCACGATGTTGTCATTAGAAGTAGTAGATCTCTGAGCTATCTCATTTTCATGATGGAAAATATAAGATCCACCCCTCCACCATGAACATCAAAAACAATAACCCAAATGTGCAACACTCATTGTACTGTAGTCAATATTCCATCCTAGCTCATCAACTACTATTATTTTCCTTTCTGAATCTTCCTAGTGAATTTCAGACTTGCCTAAAATGTTGCCTGCTATCATATCCATTTTTTTAGGCTTCAATCCACTAGTTTCCAAGTGATCACGGAAAAGGTGATCATCTGCAGAAAAACCCATACTTGATGGTAAAAAACTAATTATAGATGCACTTCTTAGCTCTTTTGATGCGAAATTTGACTCTGCAACAACTTGAATCTTGGCCTTTTCTTAAACATAAAAAAGACTTTCTTGCAGTGGAGAGATATTTACTGTACATAGAAGTGTGATATGTGTATTTGTATCCAATGTCCAACCATCAGGAAACACATCCTTCTCTTTGCTATTTTTACCTTTCAGAGTGGAGCTTTCAACTACATAATTTTCATGAGAAGGTATTTGAGACCTTTCACATGCACAATTAACATAAGAAGAAACTCGTTTATTACATCCAGCCCCACAGTCTAAATATTCCACACTAGTGTAGTTGTCCCTGGAAAATGTCACTGACATGGTCACTTCTATCAATTTGGCCACAAAATCATCCATCCTTTTGCATAAATATTGTAACATTACATCCAAACAATTAGTACAACTGGAGATGTTTAAATCAATTCCATTATTTCTTTCACAATCCCTTGCTGGAACTTCTAAGATGTTTTCTTTCTGATAAGTGGAAAGAATACTAGTTTTGTTGTCTCTCTCATAATATTTTTCTATAATTTTCATGATACCACTGGTTTTATTTGAAAACAAACCTTTACTGATCCACTTCTATGAGGTAGAACCAATTTCATGTTCTTCAGCACTTTGATCCCAAAAAAGAGAGCTATAGAGATGTTTTTCTTCCACCTTTGATGAATGTAAATCAAACGACTCCTTGAACAAGCCTTTGTCATCTTCTTTGATATGAGCCAATCCATCATAAAGAAATATCTCTTGTCTCTCATTAATGATAGCTTCATTAAGTGATTTTGTACCAATGTTAAACTCATCATCATTATCTATTTTTTCATCAGCAACAAATTTTCTGGATAAATAAATATACATGTCAATAATTCCACCATTATTCAGATTCATAAGGGATGATATGTTATTACCTGTGACAGGGATCTCGTGACTTAAAGGAGATAACATTGTTTCTCTGATATTAAAGAGATGTTTCCTATGTCATATTTATTATGGTTTATTCTTGTTATCTATCGATATCTTAGTAATGTATTTATTTTTAGTTTGACCGAATTATATCTACTATGATGCCAAATTTGATAACATAGGTTGATAGATTATACTACCATTTTGAATATTAATGTAGTAATAGAAATGAAGGAAATTGAAATTTTATTTATACTTTTAAACGAGGCATGTTACAACTGGACTGTTAGTTTCATTGGTATCTATGGTTGCAATATCACTTTCTATAAGACTGAAATCATTCAAGGTAGTTTTATTTTCCTGAGTAGCTTCCATTTCAACCATTCACACATCATATTTATTAGCATTGTCTATTCAAATTCCTTTTTGGCACACTACTTTTTAATTCTTCAGATTGCTTTAATTTGGGTCGAGGGAATAATCTATCCCAAGTATTGTCATGATTGGAGGTATTCCTGATTGAAAATTGCTTTGTTTGTTACAAGGATGATCTTCCATCAAAAGAAATTAGGTAGACCTACCCATGTTTTTCTTAGTAGTGGTTGATTGATAAAGGTGGTAGGGTATTTCTTATGCCAAATTAGGTGCATATCCCTCCAATCCTTCAACATTTATATGGAATTATGCTATCTCTACAAATGCTATCTTCCAAATCTGAGAAGTACAATCTATATGCAAGAGTGTACAATGAGAACCTAATTTAAAAGAGTATTATAGTTTCAAATTGTGAAGAGACAATGTAATCAAGCCAATCCATAAAGTGATAAAAAAAGTTGCATGTGTTGTTCACATCATACTCAACACGATTGAGTTTTTTTAGTTAAGCATAACCAAAAGGGACAAAGGATATATGTTGTTGTGTAGAAAACATGCAAGGGTGGATCTCGATTGAATGTTTTCATTGACTGATTCAGGCGACATCAACTCATCTATCCCATCATCCCAAAAGGAATTTTCATAGATCCATGCATTGCAAGAGATTACACCGTCAATCTAGACAAATTGTCGCTGATTCATATTGTGTTTGTGAATGGAATTGATAAGAAATATTCTACAACAGTTTTAGTTGGATACTTTGCTAAATATAGAAATGATACCTCAACATTACTTTAGAAAGATCGTGATACGGTAGAAGAGGAAAACATGAATAAACATAATATTAACCTTGTAATAGATCCTTCAAAAGTAATTGCAAAGAAGATAATGATTATCTACAAAAGGACAGATATGGGAGATCTAGATAAGGAACTGCTATTGTCTCTGGAATATGGTGTCAATGTTCTTTCCTTTTGTGAAATACATTGTGATATTAGCATAAAATGTGCTTCACTAGAGATTGCTATCAACGGGTTTAAGTGATGATCCTGTAGATATTCCAGTCGATATCCTTGTTGATATTTGGTGCAAAATCATGAACATCCTCAATGTTGACCTTACCCTTGTCACTGAATTAGACTTGAACAACCAGTAAAAGTATGTAGCCTATGAGGATTTTATTGGCAGCAAGGTTTCAGAAGCATGCCAATAGTAGGGTGATTTATTATGAGATTATTGTAAGGGTTTTTGTGATGAAATAATCATTTCTTGAGGCCCATTCCTAGTTGCAGCAGTGCACACTCCTTGAGTTATTACATCACATTTGACTCATGGCAGGGTGAAACCTCCAAGGAGAAGCCAATTTTTTTTATCACACACACACAAGGATTTTGCGTGGAAATAATTAAACAATAGAGAGGGTGAAATATTCAGGCTTGTTTTATGCCGTAATGGGAAGTAGAAGGGGAACCACCCTTTAGGTTATTTTTGGATAGGATTTATATAATAGAAAGGGCCCATTGAAGGGGATATGATAATTGTTATCCAACACAAATCACTGGTGGTTAGTGGTGCACCTTGCAGGGAACCACATTGTTTATTTTTGGTAGCTTATGAGGGTGCATTGATTTGGCATCTACTATCTTATTTTGAGGCTCATTTCACATTAAAACATTCAACAGTCATAAATGTCAACATTAAAGGGACTATGTCCTATTCTGGGGAAGCATGAGAGTCTACTCAATTATTTCTATGTTAAGACCGATCCATGCATACAATAAGGCTATTTTTGTGAAGAATAACACTTGCACATTGTGAGTCACATAATTCCACTTTTGGATCATTTAGGACAATGCATAGAAGAGTTACATGTTCCATCCTTGAGGATTTAGTGTCATCCATTCCAGGAATACATGAGGGGTTTTATTCATTAGTTACCAACAACAAAAGAGTGTTGTCCTTCATTGTACTTCTCAAGTTTAAGAGAAATGATTCCTATTAGTGTCAGTCAAATTTTGCTTGTCACTAGTGATCAAATATATATGCTCTTCCTAGGTTTGCTAGGGTCTTTTTCAATTTTTTATCGTTTCATTGAGTCTTCAAAATAAAAATTTGATCGTTGGTTAGTTGGTCTAGGTTTGTTACTACTTGCAAAATTTCATGTCCCAGTCATCATCATCATTTAAATTTGTTGTGTTATCACTCAAAAGAGTCATCATAATCATTTCAGTCCGATCATCATGATTCTCATTCATCTTAGTGTCACCATTAGGTCACTAGGGTCATGGTCATCATATAATGTCATTTCACTCATAAAACTACTAAAGGAAGGAGTAGTAAAAGGAAATATCTCTCGAGTTTGGTTTTAAGTCATAAAGTGTTTCAATATTGATGTAATTGGTTCTAAAAAGTTTCAAATTTGTTTCAAATGTTCCTAAGATACTCAAGTTCAAAAGCAATGGTGAAATTGGTGGGCCACCCCACCATTTTGAAAAAGTGACATTTAAAAGCAACAAAGACCATTTCAAGAGCATTCCCTCACTCATTTGTCTCAAATAATATCTCCCACATCTTCATCGATCATCTCTCCTCATTTTCAGATAAAACTACCTCGAGAAAGAGCAAACCCTAGCAATTTGTTGTTGATTCCATCATTTTTGCTACACTTTCAACAAGTTCGTTGTGCTTTTCCCTTTTTCACTCCTTCCCCTCACTAATTTCCTGATATTACACTTTCCCTTACTCCCTAACATTACCCCATACTCCCCTAAATTTTCTCAAGAATTTAGGAAACCCCTAACCCATCATTCCACTTCATTTTCCAAAAATCTTTGAAGGCACATTTTCCAGAAATGACCTTTTTAGTCACTTGTTTTCAGAGCATATTTTGGCCCATTAGAGATGAATATTGAGAAAAGGGAGGAGCGTTTTGTTCATAAGAGGAAAAATTACAATAACCTATCTCACGTTTTACACAGGTGTTACAGGGTGAGAGATACATTCACATCTTCACAACCTATTTTTATGATTATGCAAAGTCTTGTTTTAGACATCGTTTTTCAAAGAATATTTTGAACAAATGGGAAAGTATTTTTGAAAACAGGATGAATTTTGTCACAACATACCAAATAAAAAAAACCTCTCTCATTTTTATAAAATTTATTATGATTCGAGAGATACTTTTCCGTATTTGAGACCAATTTGTGCAAAAAACCTAGAATTGTTGGCAATTTCTAAAACTGTCACATAGCAGAAAACGTAGCACGGGGCACATTATGCTTTTGATGGAGAATTAAAAATGAAAAATGGTTTGTATTTTCAGACTCCACATGACTTTTACATCACTTTTGAATATCCGGAGGCAAATGTTGGTCAACTCTAACATGCATGAAGAGCAAAAAACCACTTGAAAATGACCTTTCTGCCACATTTTGGAGAAGCACGCTACTCTTTCTGAGTACTTTTGGGAGAAGATGAGTTTTAAGGGTTAGATCATGTCAATTTTTAGACTCCATATGACCTGTACATCACTTTGACTATCCGGAGGCAAATTTTTGTCAAGTCTAGCATGCATGAAGAGCAAAAAACCACTTGAAAATGACCTTTATGAGTACTTTTGGGAGAAGATGAGTTTGAAGGGCCAGATCATGTCAAATTTTTCCAGGATATCCTTTTTTGTTTTGTCAAGTACCTTTTATTTTCTCTTGAGTGCATTAAAGAATTTCTTTCCTATCCATTCAAATCCAATCAAAAATGCAAAACAATACACGTGTCCCCTTTGACAGTTTTACCTCATCCTAGCGAAACTGCAAATGTATCTTTTGGTTGTGAAAGAACCCCCAAACCAGATCCATATGAAATTCATAGTCTAGCAGATCGTTTCCTCACAAAAAACATTCACGTTTGTTTCCCGATATGCTCCATTAAAATTGTCAGCCCCTTTGCATGAGTTACCACAAAATTATGCTAAGAAACTACCCAAAATTGATAGTACAAGTATGATCACAGCCACATAGCATGTCAGTAGAGTTGTTGATTTTATGGATTTGAAGGAAGTTGATTATGAGGATGTCAAATTGAGGTTGTTTTCTCAAAGCATCATGGGAGAAGTCAAGACATGGTACAAATGTTTAGCGGCAGGAAGCATCTCCTCTTTACAACAGTTTGAACATATTTTCATTGAGAGATGGGAGGTCAAGGTGAACCCTTTCCAGATCATGGATGAGTACAAGAATCTAAAGAGGCAGCCTAGTGAGACATTCCAAGACTTCAAAAATAGGTTTAATAGAGTTTACAATGTTATACCTTCAGATATTAAACCTCCCCTAGATTTTGCTATGATTAACTTTGTAGATGGTTTTGAGGCCGAGATTGCTTATCAGCATAGAGAGAGAAACCCCACCACTTCGGAGTTTTACACATTATTTTCGTCATCCCTATGATTGTTAATGATGTAAACCTATCTGTTTCCTTCAGAGGGGTTAGTGGCCTGAGTTCCTAAAGAGAGAAGGGAGAAGAACTTTTCCTGAGAAAAGAAGTTGCATTTTCCTATGTAAAAAACTTATAAAAAAGGAAGTTCGCAGGTTGCTATATAGGAAGGGTGCGAGAATGACCCATTCTTGTAGGTTGCACTATAAATAGGGTGCGAGATGTTCGCAGGTTTCTCTATAGCTAGGGTGCGAGAATGCCTACACGTGGGAAAAATGAGCGTTTTCCCGAATCTTCTAGAAGGAGAAACGTCTATGGTGAGGTGGCATCCCAATGGTTTGGATCTTAATCGCTTTCATGATTTAGTGGGATCATCCTAAACTCCTCACCTTATCCTCTTCAACTTATAAAA
>JASDQU010338526.1:0-12522 GCA_032191745.1 Picea mariana
TTTCCTATGTTAATCAGAACTGGGTTAGAGATCCCTGCTTAGAAAGAAAGGAATCAGATTACCTTGTTCTCTGTAGACTTCAATCTCACAAGTGTGCTAAACAGAAGTAAGGCTCAAGGCTCCTGCTTAGACAGAAAGGAACTAAGTGCTTTGTTCTCTGTTAGATAGAGTTTATCGTTTCTGTATTATTATTTCCATGAGAAAGTGTTGATACTGAATCTCTGTTTGAGAATAAGGGTCCTGTTCTCTGATTGCAAGATAGTTATTCTTTCCCATTGTAATGATGCTTTAAAATGTAATCCAGGATTCTTAAGTTAGCTGTAAAGAATTGCAATTAGGGAGATTTCTTTCTTGTGATCTAATTCAGAACTTCAGTCACTTCAACAATTATAGATAGGATGATTTCTTTACTACAACACTAAATTCTTTTGGAATTGAGCATATACAGTGCGTGGCTATCTTTGAAACAAAATACTTCCCTGGGTTGATAATTTATGTTTCACTTGGTTGTTTGAAATTAATTAAGCAATTATAGTGACCAACACACCTATCCCAACATTCACTAATTGCTTATTGGTATTTTTTTTTTGCAAGGACGCTAGCGCTAGGTCAATCCATGCTTAAGGCACTTAAAGGAAGGCTATTAGTATTTCATGCAACAATTTGACATCCCTAGACCAAATGGCTTTGATATGTTCACCCTCATGGGACTCAAGCAAGAAGACATGGAATAAATTAAAAGATTCATATATGCAATTTCGAAATAAGTGTTATGGAGACTCATAGCTGGAGGAGAGACGGATTGACCAAGGTAGCATTTCAAACTTTAAGGTAAGAAACTCACTAGCTCACCTCCACCTTTCCCATTAAGTCTTTCAACCATATTACTCACAAATTGAGCCTTAACATAAATTTATGTGATAAATGCAAATATCTTTTTTAATACAATTTTGCAGATATAAGATATGGTTTTTAGAGGTCGTTACTTACTCGAAAGCAGAATAGATAAGCCCTCATATCTATATGTAAAAGCCATCTTTAAGTGTAGAAGCCAACTCCCCTACTTAGAGGCCTGCTCGACCCACTATTATGGGCCAATCTTTTCTTCAATGTGTTCTTAGTGGGCAAATATTTTCTTTGGTGTGTTATACAGACTAGATCGGATTGATTGTGCCAGGGTGTCTGCTTCCTGAACCATTCTTCCCCTCGGATGGGTTATTCCTCACCTTCAACTTGAGGCTTTCATACAACAACGATTATTACCAAGTGTGGTGCTGATAGCTTCAGGAGCCCTTCAGGAGCCAAAGACAAGCAATGGAGAGTATGCAGAGCACCAGTAATTAACCAGGAACCATGGTCTGCCTCCTTATTGTGCCCTAAATTCCCCACTACGTGGTTCCTCATCAAAGTGTGCTCATTCGTTTGTTGAGTAGAAAAATTTGGACTACGGGCATAGGGCTTCCATGTATCAAACGATCTATTTGCAAAATATCCACGTGCATGGTTTCTTCGCTTAATGCACCTGTCATAATTAACAATAATTATTATTATATTTATTCTTAATAATATTATTTGCTACGTGTCTTCCTTTTAATACTGTTATTAGCTACATGTCTTCCTCTTAATATTATTATTAGTTACACCTGTCAGTTAATATTTGCACTGGAGCCATTGGTTGACAGAATTGGTCATGAGCAAGCAGGATTTTAAGAAATCGTTTGCTATCAAATTTGTTTTCACACTATAACTATAACTTCCTAGTTCGAGTATAATGCCTGAACCAGTTTTATAGCGAGCTATAGCAGATGCATATCCAAGTTCTCATATGCTTATCCAAGTTCTCACAACTTCACTGTACAATTATGTTTACCCATTCAATAAAATTGCACTGGTGTCCAGAAAAAACATCATAGCAACATTCTGGACTAATAGATCCAAGTTCTCACGGTTACATTGTACAGATGATGTAAATGAGTTATTCTAATAAGTTCAGACATATTTCTGAACTTCATCCAATTGCTTTTAAAACGTCATTTCCTATATTTTGGAGAAAGTTTTTTTATTTCAAGCAATGAAGAGTCGAGAATGACATCCATCAAATTTCAACTCCTAATGTTGTCATGCAATCCAAAATCCCTACTTGGAACCGAGTTATGTAGATGGAGAAGGTATTTAAACACTTTCAAATGCACAAGTGTTCCATTTAGATATAGGTGTACAAAACAATTGTGCATATGGAGAAGGCATTAGAACTCTTTCAAATGCATGAATGATCCATTTAGATATAGGTGCACAAAACAATTGTGTTGTTTGTACTCTCACAATAAACCTAACTCTTCTTCTTGGTTCAAATTAATATGGACTGTAAAAGGTCATAAGTTTTTTGACTGCACAACTAAAAGAGCCTCATCTTGTTTGAACAAATGAAATGTGGTATTAAACAAAGCAAACCCAAACTAGTAGCCTCTCAACGTCTTTTGAATCTAAACATCCAAAAATTACCAAGAGAACAAGAAGATGCAACCAATTGCAACCAACGCATATTCTCTGAACAAAATGAAATGTGGTATTAAGCAAAGCAAACCCAAACCAGTAGCCTCTCAACGTCTTTTGAATATGAACTTCCAAAAATTACCAAGAGAACAAGAAGATGCAACAAATTGCAACAGACACCTAACTCTTCTTCTTGGATGTGACTATAAAAGGCCAACTCATAAGTTTTTTTGACCCCATAACTGAAAGAGCCACATCTTGTCTGAACAAATGAAATGTGGTATTAAACAAGGCAAATCCAAACTAGTATCCTCTCAACTTCTTTTGAATCTGAACTTCCGAAAACTACCAAGAGAACAAGAAGATGCAACCAATTGCAACAGACACCCATTGCCACACTAAGTCAAAATTTTCCATCACGAATTGTTTCATATGTACCTTCATAATAATGATTTCATAAAAGGGTTTAAATCATTTATGCAATTTGAAAAATAAAAAAAAACAATTATTAGCTTTCATAACAATGACTCTTAACAGTATACAGAGAATCTCTAAGAAAAAGGTATATAAAATGCAACCAAAGAGTTGAGAAAATAGCAAAAACAATTATTTTCTTTCATAACAATAATTCTTAACAGTATACAAAGAATCTCTAAGAAAAAGGTATATAAAATGCAACCAAAGAGTTGAGAAAATAAATTCTAAGCTGATATATACAAAGAAAAGCATCCTTAGCTTTTCATTTTACTTTCATGGTGACCTTCAAATTGAGTCAACAAGATATCACTATTGGGAATGAATTCATTTATGCATTCCCCACAAGCCCTGCAATGGCAACCCTCTTCCTATTCATAGGGACATTTGAGTTTAGAAATCTCATTGTCATGATAGCGGGAGTTCTGGGTAGTCGTGACGATATGGAGGGAGGGGATAATATATGTTTATGCATCATCCCATTGTTTCATTTTTTTGGATTGTTTTATACACTTTCATGCATTGAAGCTGGGAGTAGCATGGTTGTCATGTTTAAATTCGATTTGACTGAATTGCTTTCGGCCAATCCTTGCCTACTGCTCCACCCATTCTCGTGGCTTTAAACAAGTCTTCTATTGTTTCCAAGTACGATTTGACTTCACTTCACATGATCATCTGTGGTAGATCACCTCTCGACAAATACGCACGATCGACAACTTCATTGCTCGATTTCCAACTCTTCCAGGTAAACAGGTGGCATTCATACTTAACTCTCAAATTTCCTCTCTGTTATCAATTTGTTGATTTGGATTTTGTTATCAATTGTAACTCATTGTTTATGACATACCAATTTCAATTGTTTACTACAACATCTTTCATGTTTACAGTTTTTTTTATTATAGCATGTCAAGTCACTTTCTCATGGTTAAATGATAAAACCTCACAAGTGGCCCTTTACACGTCTTAAAGAATACCTAAGCCTCACTTATAAAACATATTTATGTTTTTCTAGTTCATGTTTCTCATAAAATATCTCCATGCTCAGAAAGACATAACAGGCTTGATTTTTTCTGTTCCACCTTTTCCATTTCCGCCAAATGACAAAAGATTAAAAAGGATAAAGGATAATTGAAAGTAGTTATTATTATTTAGGGTTATGGATAATCGATGAAGTAAACAATATGGAACAACGAGCTTGATTGCAGCTCATATGGAAGCTAAAGTGGTGGACACAACCACTGGAAAAGCTATGCGTCTAAACCATAGAGGGGAGCTCTGGTTGTGGGGACCTACAATCATGAAAGGTACTCTCAAGTCATCATTTCATATTTTCCTTGGAGACTAATTTTAGAATATTTAAAACATTCAAAATAAATTAGGCTGAGTTGAGTATGTTTTCCAATTTTTTGGTTTTGATTATTTCTAACATAATCTACTTTTCCTAGTCTTTCTTTCCCTCTATCCTAATGTAAAGACTCCACTATCTATCTCATAGATTCTATAGTTAGGGCGGGAGCTCTTAGATCTGGGTGGGAGAAATCTTAATCTCTGTGGGTGACACGGTTGGTCGGATGCGTTAGGAGATGGGTCTTTTGGGCCTTATGATTGGGTTTGTGCCTGATGTTGTGTTCTGCGAAGCCCCGACCCGTTCAGTCCTTAACCTATTGGGACTTTTAACCAAGATACATGGGCTATTTCAGTTTCTGGGGAACCGATGGCTACTCTTTGGCTCTCTGGCTCTCAAGCACAAGGGTGGACTGACTAGAAATAAGTTCTATATGATAGACTTTCCCTTTGCATCACAATGAGAAAAAACTTAAAACAACTAAGTCACGATGATAAAAAAATTCATAAGCAGCTGAACTCCCAAGCCACAATCACCTTAAAGAATCTCCAACAATTCTATTTAAGTGGATTCATAAAGTTAATTCGTCTCCCAAAAAGTGCATACCTTGTCCTCTTCTGAAATTTTAAGGGCGTATGTTCTATAGCCACAACAATCATCTTTCAAACATGAATAGTATTCCTCGGCCGGTGAATCTATGTTTCAAACAAGAATAGTATTCCTCGGCCGGTGAATCTATGTTTCAAGGAAGTGGTCCATGCAAGCACTCTGATAGCTCCCAAATCACAGCTTTAATTTTATGCCATAAAAATTTCTTCCACAGATTGAATTTTCCTAGAGTTTGGGTAGAAAAAATATATGAAGGTTTCAGCTGCTCCACATAGGTTATTTTCGTAATGATGAAGCAAATGAGTCAACTTTTGACTTTGAAGGATGGCTGAAAACGGGGGATCTATGTTACATCGATGAGGAAGGCTTCTATGTATATATTGTGGAAACATAACAACATCATTGTGATTGATTCCACTGACTCAATAGGTGTAGTCAATGTAAGAGATTGGTTTGACTATAACATTTGATTATATTATGTACCTATTTTCATATCATGAAGCTAAGAGTCATTGTACAAAGATTAACATGGGTATAGTAGTTATAACGTGGACGGTTGGAGTTATGGATCTGTATAGAGCTTGTTTTGCTAACATATATGGAAATCATAGAACCAAATAAGGTTGAATCACCAGGTAGAGCTTATACATGTTATACCAATACTTCACCTTATATGGGAATCATATTATTTCTATAGCTCTTTATCACAGATATAGCATGTATAATATGACTATATCATAGATATTACATTGCACTCTTCTTATCGTAACAGATTGTTGTTATACCTTAATCACACTCATAAGTAGTAGATCATTACCACTGTAATCAAAGCTTAAATCATGATGATTGTTATATTACACATATTTCTTAATCATATATGGAAGTTTCTAATTACAAATATCGTGTTTGTACTAATCGCATATCCATAAGAAAGGATCATTTAGCCCTCGTTCAAATCATATCAGTGTTAAATAAGAGTAATCAAATCAATAGTACCACATAACACGTGTAAGATTGATAAACTATGATACCTTGATTGCTCAAATACAAGAGACTCATAAGTTGTAATGAGCTAGAACACTACCAGTTATATGCACAGTAAAACAATGGTTGGCATAGTATATGCACGGTAAAACAATGGTTGGCATAGTATTGATAACATGTATGAACCCAATATATTAGGTGAATACAACTTATATGAGATCTTACTTGTTTCAATACAGATCAATAATCTCATATAGTATTCATGATCCTTACATTGCACTGTATTAACTATTCATATTACGTAAATCTCGATAAGTAATACTAAGATATATGTCTTAAGCTTTGATATGAAAGAGCCATTACAGTAATTACTATGATGATACTCTATTCCAACTCATACACAATAACTATTATATTTATTCAACCTTATTTAGCAGGGACTAAGTTGCAATGTAACACTTGTTCCAATTGGAAAACAATATATCCAAAACAATATCTCCACTTTTTTCAATAACCAAGTTGTGGTTTTGGTGCATGGTATATGTTATGTCTCTTAGACACTATGTGCAAATGTTACCATGGTGTGCTTAATTTATTTAAAAGTATGTAAGAAAGGAAATGGTACTAATATGAAATCTACCAAAATAGTTTTAGGACAACAAATGGGATTATGATACTGCGAGAGGGAAAAAAAAGTAGGTTCCAAGGGAAATAATATTATAAAAGGTAGGATCCAAGGGAAAAAATATTATAATATTGCTACCATATATATCATGCCAAGTCTCCAAAACTTTAGTCCACGTGTGTAAAGAAAATATGTGAGGTTCTCTTGGGAAGGCACACATGCCCTATGAAAAAGGATGTATATTATGTGAGAATTCCTTGAAGATATTATTCCTTCCACTCATTATTCCATCAGAATCTTCCTCTCCATGGTTATGGTGTAACCTATGTGAGTCCATAGATTCCATCTTTGCAACCTACACAAGAATCCCATGAGAAAGCTATGATAGGTTGGGAGATTTGATGTTTTTACGAAAGGAAATGGATTGGATATAAAGGGAATAACCATGGCTACAATCTCAACGAATGTTGGAGAAATATACACAATTTCAACCCTTTCTTATGTTAAGAATTATTTATAGTTGATCCAAGGTATACCACTCTAGGACTCCCAAATCACATTTAATGGATTTGATTCTTCTTGCTTCCTCTATAGAATTGGAGGGGAAGGTCTTTCTATGGAAATATTTACCAGAGAAGAAAAGTCCTTACCATGTGATGTATTTAATTAAGAGGAAGAATATCAAGGATGAATGGAGGAAGGGTGAGGTGCCTAGAGGAGTATTTTTGAAAGATATGGTTCTAGGTGTTTAGTTTTTATGTATTCTTGAGCACCATGGATTGGGTTGAGTATGAATAGAAACCAATAAGTCTTTATTTACCTTGGGGTCTCATGACTTGCCTTGGGGTGGAGTCTATAACACTTGCTTATGGTTTAGTGATGAATCTCTTCTTAGAAACTAGTTCCAAGTGTTCAAATTCATGAGTAAATATAAGTTTTAAACTTTATTCCCATATGAAATGTCTCTTATTGCATTTTTGTTATTTTCCATGAATTTCATTCACAAATGTGATTGATTAATGAAATTCTACATTTAATGGAAGTTTGTGTGAATTATGTATGTGAAGTAATTCATATTAAATAATTCTTAATATTGTTGTGTATGCATGTTTAATTGTTGTTTATACAATATTATTATGTTGATGCATGGTTTAACTTGATGGATATATTTTTTAGTATATATTTAGATCAAATTTTGTTTCAATGTTGATTTTATAAACAAATGTTGGTGGTATCTAATTAAATCACTAGTCATGAATATATCTATAGTCCCTTATGATTTCTATTATGCAATATTAATTCCATCATTTATTTACATGTGAAATCTATTATGTGGTTGTGGGAGCCAAAACATTATATTTATAGCTAGGAATTTGAGTGGTGGATGATAGAGGAATTTATTGAAGTGATATGATGGTGAGGGGAGATGGGTCTAGGTACGTTACATAAACAATTATCACTAAGAGATAACTTAGCTTTTTGGTACTAACCCTTATAGGTAAGATATGATTCTATAAATTGCTAGTATTTCAAATTGCTATGAGCCATAAAATTTCCTTTGATTTTCACCAAATTTTAAGGTGAACACCATGGTCTGTAAGTTGCGACTTACCAAGATTTCTCACCAAGAGGGGCTCCCAAAGAGATTTGATTCGTTAATATCACCTTATAGTATTGTTTTCCTTTCGAGGATTGAATAAACCACTTAACACATAAATATGGGTGTGAGTGCGCATTTAAATAATTGCCATCCCACCGTAATTTCTCATGGTAAAATAGATATCCTAGTTTACTCTACGAAATTTTCTCTAGAGTGACTATCTATGGAAACCTATCAAGGAATTCTCTATCCAAATAAGAGGGATAATAGACATGCATGGCCATGAGAATCTTAATGTAAATCTAAAACTTGGATGCCAATAGAATGGACTTAGTAAGCCATTTATCAATCTTTTTTTATACCTTTTGGATTACTAACATCTAGAGTTCTTTGGAAGAGAATTGGAAGGAAAACATGATATGAATAAATTCAAAGATTTTGTCCATGAGGATTAGAGACCATCCTTTGCCCTTTATCCCTCTCCATCCCACTAACGTGTTGGTTCTAATTTTACTGATAATATTATGTTTTGTCCCACTATAAATTATATTAAGAGAATATATAGAAAGTTTAGAGATATTCTATAGTGTTATCCTAATATAATTGGTCATCTAGAATAGTAAGGAATGAGTCATCAACAAAAAAAAATTCACTAACAAGTTGTCCAATGTTAATTTTAAAGAGAAAGATACCTTTAACAAAATCTTAACCTACTCAACAATAAATAAAATAAATCAAGAACATATAAAATAGCGGATAAGATACAACCTTATGAAATAAATCTCAATAGTCCCACCTCTTCTAATGGAGTGACACGCCAAGAATTCAATTAAGAAAATTTGTATACTTAATAAAAAATAAATTCAAAACAAACAAATCATTTTAGTTTGTAAACTTATTTCTCCCTAATTTTAGAATTTAACACATCCTTATATCTTTTACTCTTTGGAAATGTATAAAAATATGTTCTAATTTAAATTTTGAATCCCCTTTCTTTACTTTATTTATCGATTTATCATTATAGTTAAACCCTTATATATATATATAAAATAAGATGATAATTCAAAACAAACAAATCATTTTAGTTTGTAAATTTATTTCTCCCTAATTTTAGAATTTAACACATCCTTATATCTTTTACTCTTTGGAAATGTATAAAAATATGTTCTAATTTAAATTTTAAATCCCCTTTCTTTACTTTATTTATCGATTTATCATTATAGTTAAACCCATATATATATATATATATATATAAAATGATACCACTATAAGTAAATCAAGAAATTCGTCACTATCTACTTTTCATTATTTTGTTTTCAACTCATGTGGAATTATTGTTTTATTGCACACCCTTGTTTGTTACTCAACGATAACATAGTTTCAAAGATCCATATATAGAGAGAATATGGACCTTGTTTGTTACTCAACGAGACACCCTAGCACTAAATCTAGATAAGTTTACATGGCCATTCTATATTTCTATGCATTAAACTTTAATTAAAAGAACATTTTATAATGATTTAACAAACTCCTCATTGATTCCCCTTATTTAGTCACCTAACTTACAATAAAGCTTATGGAAGATATTTTCTCCCCAACCAAGATATGAATTTTAAAATATCTTTTGTCAATTTGTCTAGCATTTTGTTGATCCCTTAGTTGACACCTTTGGCCTAGTGGACTTCTTAAAATAAGTAATAATACTTTAGAAATACATACGCGTATATCCTTATTGAAAGGAATGGAAAATATTATGAGGTTAATCGTTGATGACCTTATGGTGCTTATCATTAACACCAATGATCCAACAATCATAGCGAGTCACGAACACAATACATGCAATGGCATTCTTCCACTAGGAAATCTATTTCTATTCATTTCTTGCATGGGAAGAATATTGCACTTCACTTTAAAACCATTTATACAATTTGGCATTCTCTTCAATTTTTTTTTTTTAAGGAAAAATAAAAAATAAACCGATGATTAGAGAGTAACTCCCAATATACCTACACAAGACTCCCTCAAGAGAAATGGATGTGAAGTCTTAAAAATAAATAAATATAAAATGTTAAAAAAATTATCATCAAACAACAAGAGAAATGGATGTGAAGTCTTAAAAATAAATAAAGATAAAATGTTAAAAAAATTATCATCAAACAACAAGAGTTCAATATAATTATTTTGAGTTTTTCTGAGATTTATACTAGGTAAATCATAACTTAACATAATATTTATATTTAAAATTATTAGGATTGTATAAGCTCAACCTATGTTTTAAAGAATTACAATCATATTTTCACTTAGGTATTTTGACAAGTAATAAGCCTTCTCTTCTTTTCATGTTATGTTGGATTTTCGGGGACTTTGACAATTCATGTACCATTTATATCCAAAAATATGATTCTTCTTCTATATAGTTTAATGCATAAATTTTGTCCAGGACCATATACATAAGCCAAATTCTAAGCCAAATGTTCAATGGAATGAAACCCCTAATTAACAATAACTCAAGATATTTGGAGAGAAATTGACATTGGCACACTGTTCAATGGAATCAAACCCCTAATTAATAATAACTTAAGATATTTGGAGAGAAATTGACATTGGCACACCTTTGCTTCCTTTGACATAATTTATAAAGAAAGTTTTCACTTGTTAGGATAAGCATTTCAAACAAAAAAATATATTTATATTTATTTTTATTTTTTTATAAACAACATTATTATTAGTCATTTTCGAAGGCATGAGATTATAGCAATCATTTTTGCATTAATGGTGAGTTTTTTTTATGTTAATAAAAAATTTCTTTCTTTTTCCATAGTTTAACTTTATTGCGAGTGATCCAATTTTATTTCATGTATTTTGATTGGTCCTTCAAAACAAGATCTTATTGTTGGGTCAGTGGTGGGAATTTAATAAGCAATTTAATTATCTAGCTGTAGCATATGGTTGAAACGAGTGTCAAAATTCCAAGATGATTTTGGTTTTTGAAGCTTGTCACTTTGTCAGTTGTTGAATGGGGACATTGAAAGCTATGGGCTAGACAATATGCAAATGTATTTATTATATAATATAAACACAGATTTTAATAAGTATATATAGATTATTCACTTCCGAGTCTTCTTTAAATTTAGTATGATACATAAATTTTGAACGAATTTATGTGTACTATATGACATGATTTTGTGGGGGATTTTATGGATTGCAAAGAGTTTTAATTGAGTTATTTTGTTCTAAGTAATTGTTGAGTTATTTGCGTTTGATCATGATCTAGTGTGCTATGAGCCAGAAAGACGAGGTTCTTCGAAAGTTTCTAGTGTTGCAATTGGTGACTTGCAAGACATGAATTTGGGCTTCTACAAATCTATGTCAGAAGGTAATAAATCATGTGCATTTACTATCTTGCTTTGAACTAGTTTTCTTGCATATTAATTTATGTATTTTCAGAGAAGTGCAAGTAGTTTGTATCATGCATAGTGTAGTTAGTTGTGTTATGTTACTGGCTGGAATGGTGGGTTGTAAATTTTTTTGGGTGTGTTGTATAGTGAAAGAGAATTGGGAGCTGATTACTATTTTGTTTTTTTTTCAGAAGAAAGTTAAGACGGTCAAGGGATGTTGCAGAAACCGTGTAGGATAAAAACAGTCAAAGGTGTACAAGAAAAAACCCTCATGCATAGTGCAGTTACTTCTGGTCTGTTACTCGCTGGTATGGTGGAGTGGAATTTTTTTTTGGTGTGTTTTATATCTGAGATAGAAATGGGGGCTAATTATTATTATCAGAATCAATTTAAGTTGATTAGGGGTTGTTACAAAAAGTGTGTAGGTCAAAAACAATTAAAGGTTAACAGAAAAAAAAGGTGTGTTGGTTTGAGGTTGTGTTGTTTACTTTGTCTTTGGGTTGCGAAATGTGTTCATCCACCTTGTTTTTTGTTATAGTTCAAAAAGACAAAGTTGTTTTCAATTTTCAAGTGTTTTGGCTTGTGAGTTGCAGGACTTGTGGTGTTGGACTTCTGCAAATCTATGTCAGAGGGTAAGAAGTCATGTGCATTGCGTGCTATATGCCAAGGAAGATTAGAAAGTGATTCTTATTTTGCGTTTTTAGAATTAATTTAAGTCACTCGAAGGCTATTTTTAGAGATTGCATGGGTTAAGAAGAATCAAAGTTAAATAGAAAGAAAAAATGTGTGTTGTTCTAGGCTTGTATTGTTCTTTTTATTTTTCAATTGCTTGATGTTTTTTTTTTTTTTTTAAATAAAAAAGGGGAGGGCCCTGCTATAATATATTAACCAAAAACTGTAACAGAGTGTACATGGTCAAGAGTCTGTGTCGTCCAAAATGATGCCGGAAACCGGAAACCAGCATTGATACATGTCAAAAACAGCTATAATCTAT
>JASDQU010338533.1:0-12522 GCA_032191745.1 Picea mariana
TAGATGCACATCATGAATGGTTCAAAGATTGTAGTGTGACAGATGACACATGTCTAAATATTATTTTTTAAGTGACTATGTCGAATCGACCTTGTGAATGGTGTTTGAGCCATAGATATAGCATGAATCGCCTAGCATCCTTAGTTTCATTCCAGAATTGTAGTGTTGGCTAGTATACCTTCGTTTGTGTCATAAAACATAAGAAAGGGTCAATATCACGCTCATAAGTCAAATCTCTCAACAAAGGATTTATGTGATGGTTCAAAAGATTTATGTCATGGTTTAATGTATAGTGTATTTGTCAGCAAGCCTTAGAAGCATTTAAGAAGTTATATCAACTTCTTATATCTGTGATGTTGGGTGGAGTGTGCACTTGAAATATTAGACATTTCAAAAACTCCACACATAGTTTTGATGATTTTCCAGCAAGATGATAGTTTTCAACCCTAAATGATCTCTTGGTTTGAAAGTCTCATTTTTGGTATAGAAAACTTCAAAGATAGACTTGAATACTTGATCTCGATTGGATCATTATATTGTTTTTTTTTCTATATCCATCCTTTCAAAGTGGAAAAAATTGGAGGGACCAACTTGAAGGTCCATTTTAGTGGTACGCCCTAGTTTGGAAAATTAGGGTCCATTCGAGGGTCATTTCAGGCATCATATGACATTTTTTGTGGTTAAAATTTTCCCATCATAGATTTCACCCCGTGACTCTTTTATACACATCAAGACCTTTCCAACACTGCAAAAATCGTGTTAATCAAGGCTCGTTTGCAAACATTATGACTCCCTCAAGTTGACCTACTGTGTTGACCACCATGTTATGAGAGGATGCCATATCATCTCATCCCCTGTTACTCATGCATATGGGGCTAGCCATGTATGTAATTGAAATAATATTCTAGAAGGTCCAAACCGTATCACAATTAAGGGTTGAGGAAGTAAAACTCCTACCCCTAGATGGCTATCGAGCTATGTTAAATACTTGGCTGCTAGGAGAAGGGGTTCCATTCTTTCGTATTATATCATGTTCCATAATTGAGAGGAACATCTAAGAGTGGTATTCTTTGAGCATAACAAAGGAGGAGAGATTGGGTAGCATCCATACATGCCATACATTAAAGGAAACTCCACGAAGAGTGTGACATTATTTGTACTCGCATAATTTCTATACTAGAGAAAAGTGAGTAGACCATAATCACCTTTTAGTTGGGTTTTCTCCCATATTGGGCTTCACAAGTCATATCTTGTGTTTATTTATGGATGGTGTGATTGTATTGTATAGTTATCTATTTTCCGCATTTGATCTATTCCATGCATAACTAGAAAATAAATAGCTAAATATTCTCAAGATCTAAAGGAAAAAAAACCTTGATAGTAAATATTTCAGTATTTTATTAGATTTTTCATAACAAACTTTTCCAGTAGAATATCCAACAGATCATATGGGTATGAGAGCAATTTTTTCAAAAAGAAGTTGTAGAAACCCTAGCCATGACAGATGAGTCTCTTCATAGTAACCCTTGAGATCCAAGAGAAGAGATATTTGAGTCGTTAGAAGTACAAGTTGTCGACATTAGTTGCTATATGAACCTCCTCATGGTGGCTCTAGCAAGCAAGATCGGACCGTTCGGAGATGATGGAGGATCAAACTCAGAGATTAGATAAAAGAGGAAATTGAGATATCTAGAAGACTCGAGAAAGGAGTCACGAAAGGAATCAAAGAAATAGAATCCAAGCTTGAGTGTTGTTAAGCCTTCATATTCTCTATTCAAGATGAAATCAAAAGTGGACATAAAGCCCTACCAAGGTGAGATCGATGCATTAAAACTGAATCATTGATTGAAACAACTAGAATTTTATTTTAGCGTTCACTATATATACAAAGGGAAAAATATTTTATTTGCTAGAATGAAGTTAGAGGGACATGATTTAACCTGGTGAGAAATCCACATAGAGACACTTAGGCTAGCAGGTGATCCTCTAGTAACTAGGTGGGAGAAATTCAATACCATCATCAAGTCTGAATTCTACCCTATCAGGTATGTAGAGGAACAATGGATCGAGTGGCACTACTTTAGGAAGAGGCAGGGGCAGAGTGTACATGGGTACAACGTTGAGTTCAGAATGATGGTCGTGATGTTGGGTATGTCTCCCAAGTACCCAAATGTACTCCTCAAGTATCTAGGGGGTTTAAACAATCATCTACGAAAGATGGTGGTGCTCTTTTCTTTCAAAATGCAGATTTGTAGGTCATACTACCATCAAAATTATGAGGTCCACACAGCCGCAAACCATTGTATTTTCACTTAGTTTTTTTTCCCTTCTTTCAAAATTTTCAATACTTAGTCATTTTTCAAGTGATCGAGGAGTATAATGTGTCCAAGTCCTGCATGTCCTTAAGTCCATATACTTTCCATCATGATACCCACAAATTGCACCCCCTACCTTCACGTCCTTTAAAATGAACCTTTTCTCTTACCTTTTCATACTTATTTTTTTTTCTTGAAATGCACATGTGGGATGAATGATAATCCCATTTACCTTTTCCTCTTTTCTTCAGACCCGCATGCCTTCCAACTTGCAATCCTTCCATCTAAAAAATGTACCTCTTAGTTCTGCAAATAAAAAAATAACCCTCTCCCATACTTAGTCAAATTTATTACTTCGGGTGTGGGGCACTTTCTCCTTTACATTTTCATCCATGTATTCTCCCAGGACTATAGACCCATAGTCCCACTTTCTACATAACACACCTTATGTTCCTTATAATGCAATTCCATAATTAACGAATTTTCATCCACTGTGACATCCCATCACAACTTTCCATCACATTTATTTTCCCTACCACATCAACTACCACTTGGGTGAAAATAATGTCATTATTAAATCTGCAAATATCCTGTAAACCTTATAATAAATTCAAAAAAAAATTCATTAAGCCCAACAACTTTGAAACAAAAACTAAAAGGACTAAACCATCAGGGAAATAAGTGGTAAACTAAATAATAACTAATATGGCAAGATTTAAATATTGATAGTAGTGCAACCTATTTGTCAAAAATAAATCAATGAAGAAATGTCAAGTAAGAAAAATGAATTGTAATGCGAGAATACACTAAACACAATTAGGCATGAAGATCAAGACTTTCAATGGTCATGAGCATACGATTACTACAGGGCTCTCCCTATGACTGAGAAAAAGATGAACCTGATTTGGACTTTAGGCATAGCTGTAACATCCCCAAAAATAAAGTATCTCTGAAATTTAAAATTTATTGGAAAATTATTCCATTTTTAGTAAATTCGAATTTGGAAAATTTTTGCCATTTATGGCAATTCTGAATTTCGAATTTGATATTTGTAATTAATTATTATGACTATTGGGCAGAGATCTGATTTGACCCAATTAACTATTTGACTATGACACTTGTATGGAAACATAATATTGTATATTAATTGCAGGAGGACAAATGGAATAGCCATGTTAAAATCAGTTGACCATGACTCCATGAGTGGGGAACATGTTGGAACTACCTTTGGGTTGATTGCTACAAGTGAAAAATTAAAGATTTGTCCATTGGCAGCCCCTGAAAATCAGGGATTTAGAAAGCTGGGAAAATTCCCAAGGGGGAAAAGAAAGACCTAGGCAAAGAGATGGTTTTTAAATAGCATATGGGAGGAGGCAGGACGCTGCCAAGTATGCTAGGGAAAGGATTACGAGTTCTCTTGCTGTTATGAACACTACTTATTGATTGTGAGGCACGAGAAGTCTGCTGAAATGAAAACACAACTTCTAAGGTGGACATTCCAAGTTTTCCCTCATGGATTCATGGTCAGGCTAGGGGGTGAATGAGGCAAGTGTTTTGGCTGCCTTGTTCTATGGTTGGGAGGAACGTGGTTGTTCCCTTTGTCTTCCCACAAGATAGTTCAGATATGTTAATTCTTTTCCTTCTCTATTTAAACGATTATATATATGTTTGTTGTAATGCATTTGCTAATTCTGAGTTGAAGTATTTTCCAATTCACTGGTAAACGATTAGATCCCTGATGAAGTATATCTATTAATATCAAATTTGATATAATATCCAGAAAGGAACCTATTCATGTGTATGGGGTCTAAATGTTTACAGAATAACCTGTAATTTAACTTTCGAGTGACTCCTTTCGACTAGACTGAATTTTGAATAGTTGTTAGAAATTGTCTTTTATTTATTACGACAGTCAAAAAGTCATTGCATGGCTAAATTCTGGAAGCAATCCTTTTTCGGTAATCTTGATCTCTGCTTTACAGAGGTAGCTGTAGATTAAATTACAAGTACATCGAAGTTCCTGGTATAGAATTAACAATGGATTGAGAACTAAATCTAGATAAATGGAATATTTATATTGCTGTGAATAAAACATTCAGAATTAGAAATCTACTCGAGCGAGTATCTGCCTCATAGTATGGAATTAATCCAATAGGAAATACCAAATTTTTCCCCACAATATAATTCTATCACATATAACTACAACCACAAATGATATGTTGGTTTTAGGAGGCCAATGATCTCATTCAGAACTAGAGATATTGGAAACCCCTGTTGTATTCTTTTGTATTTGGTTTATATATGATACGATCTGAATTTTCTAGCAAAAAAACACAACCCTGACTCATATCTTTCTATTTAAATAGGACATAATGAAATAGAAGAGTACCAGTAACTATATTACTTGAATTTTGGGAACATTTTAGTACCAAAATAATTATAGCTGAATCATTCAAAATTCAATATTTTTCACATCTAAAAAGTAAATTTAGTGCTCAATTTCTCGCTATGGTTCAACCTATCCTTCCAAGTACTTTCGACCAGAATCATGAGTCATTAAATAAATTGTATTACATATGTTGAACCAATTTAAAAGCAATCAAAACAAGGATTAAAAATATGTGCCAGTACCGGTCCTATTCCAAAAAATGAAAATACGACCTCGGGGTACATTCAACAAATATTCCCAAAGTCGAGATAGAGTTATTCATAACAAACTAGTCGAGGCCATGAACTCCTATGTGTGACCTAGAACCCGTAGAGTTTAAACTGAGGATTGGTGGGTTCAGAACCCAGTTAACGTTTTCCACTGATGTTAGGGTGGATACTCAGGGATGCGCAGACTGAAGTCCTGAAAAGAAAAGTAAACCCAAAAATTAGTAAATTACAGTTGAAGTAAAAATAAAGAAATCAACAGAATGACAAGTGTCAAACCAATAGTTTGTTTCCGTCTAGAAAAGGACACTTATCTCTTTTATGTATAGGCTTGGGCCCTTGCCTCGTCATTGAAAACCTAGTTAGGTGACCTGGCTAAAGGAAGAGGGTGCAGTGAATCCCTGATGGGTACCTCACATCAACAAGGCCCACCATTAGTGATTTTTCCAATGCTCGAATGAAATAAAAATGATAAACCAAAAGGAGATAGTTACAGGAACTAATGTTTTTAAACAAAGAAAATAGATGACAGTATTAGTCTCCTTAATACATAAATGGTATAGGTCAAGTTGTGCCAAGGATACGTTTAAACCTCCCAGAATCATATTTACAGAAATTAATGAGAAACCAAGCAACCAGTACAGAGATGTCGTATCCAGACCCCTAAAGGTCGCCTTACAACTTACAGTATCCAAAACGAAGGAAACCTACTGTTCGTTTTATTTTCAATGAAGGATAGCATTTTCTCATAAAGCACACATAGGGATAATAACTCATAGTTGCATACCATAAGGTAGTTCCATGATCTGTATGGTAACATCTTAGATGAATTCTATAATGTTGCCATGTAAAAGTATTCACCGTGGATTTTGTTTCTTTTGTTTGGGCCAAGACCGCAAAGGATTCTAGGTATAGTACCGTCGGGTGGAATCATCCCTCAAAAATAAGGATTATAGAGGTGTTATCACATAATGTACCAACAAACCCTATGAAACCTCAGCCATGCCCAACTCCGATCTCATTGTACACTACGAGAAGGGAGCGTGATGGAGAATGACTTTTGGGCATTCTGAAACCCTAGATTGAGATTTATTAGTGGATTAAACTAGTAAGCCTCTGGAAAATTTTAAAACAAGGAGAGAAAAATTTGAAATGCACGAATAACCCCAAACCAAGTTCAGAATAAGACTTAACCCTGAAAATACCAAACATTAACATTAAGGGAAATGTAAATGCACTCTGTTGTAAGATCCACGGAGTGAAAGGGACCTTCACAGATTTTTCAACCTACAAGAAACCCACACCTTTGCTCAGGATACGATAGTCAAATAGGAACTTAACAGTAAGATGGACTGCGTTGACCAGATTGTTGAGCAGGTGGCCCCCAAGACGATAGTTTTTCCATACAGAAGAAAAAAGAAAAAACATGCAGAGTCTATTCTTTCAAAGAGTCACAATGATGTGGAAGGAGTTTGCCTAACCCTAAATTGAGGAGAAGCTATTGGAATAAATGTCGAAGTACAGAATGGGTCGGGCCATGTGCTATGGTAAACTTGGCAAAACAAGACTGGAGAAAGAATAGATAGGAAGGACATTGAAACCTGCTTATATATGGCCTCCATTGATTATAAGAATAGAGTATTAACTCCTCTGACAGGTACAACCCATGCCCTTAATAACCTTTCTTTTACAATTAATGTCGTCTCTTTCGAGGAGAGACTACTCGAGTATAGTTAGAGTTAATTGTTCGTTTTCAGTTATACTACTATTGTAGTTGGTGAAGACTCAGTTGAATAAGATGGTCGCGCTAGGATTCCTCAACCAAAACTATGTCAAGCTTAGTGTTAAAAAAAAAGGATGTACCATGAAGAGCTTACGAAGAGAATCAAATTAATGACCTACGATGTTATTGACTCATAATGAACCATGTACGATCTGTGGTGTTGAATGTAACTCCCATCAAATCCTTTGTTTAGTGGACTCCTCTTTTTAGAACAAAAGATATAACCTTGTGTGCCAGTACAAGGAATTATGTGCCAAGGGGGAAACTTAGGACCTATTGGTCCTAGGTATATGGTTATAGAACCACTATATAAATATAATATAGTCTAGATATGTATTGAAGAGAAACGGGTAGGACTTTTAGAGGATTCCTCATTTTAAGTTTGAATTTACTCTAGTATAAGTTTATCACCTTATGGTAAAAGAATAGATGGGTTTTAAATCCAGAATTAGGATGAATGTTATACCACTCCTTTTTTATGAATTTATTAAGCTAAAATAAAATAAAATAATTATGTCATTTTGCAGATTTATTACATATGGTATCAGAGCCAAAGGTTACAACAATGGACTTGAACAGGGCCCCATTAGCTGCTTAGCATGTATTTCGATCTATGAAAAAAATAAAAAACTAATAAACCTTTTTGCTACAAACAGAAAACATTTTTGTTTTGTTTGACTTATGGTAGCTCAGGATGATGCAGGAATTAGGATGGAAGGAAATCTAGAATAGGGACCTCATGGAGATCCAAGGAAGAATAGTGACGGAATCTCTCCTACGGAAGTACTGGAAACAATGAGGAATTTTATTGTTGAGCTATAGGTTTTCAATGTAGACAATGAGAAATTGAAGAAAGCATAGTAGGAACAACAAGAGATAAACAAGGTCCTGTTGCCCAGTATAGTGACCAAGAAAATCCCAAAGGACGATAACAATGATGAAGAGTTCAGCAAAACGGTCTCCAAGAACTCTGGGGCGGAAACAAAAAAAGGAGATAGTTCATTTGAAGGAACACCTTTAGCTGAGGATAAAACTAAAACATACGTAGACCACCTTGAAGGAGAATTTAAAAAGATTAAGCCAACTACCTTTGATGGAGAATCCAGGACAAAAGAAGAAGTTGAGGCATGGTTGTTGGGCATCAAAAAATACTTCCATATCTACAACTATTCCAGTAATATGAAGGTTGGAATGGCCATCTACAATCTGAAAGGGAAGGCCAACATTTGGTAGCAAGACCTGAAATTGGCCAAGGGCCTAAAGGAGAAATAGCTGGAATGGGCTGACTTTAAGAAGTATTTCAAGAAACAATACCTTTCTGAAAGCTATTACGAAAGGAAAACGAAAGAATTTTACGAGTTACGACTTGGATAGATGACGATGGAGGACCATATAAATAAATTTCTGGAACTACTAAGGTTCGTACCATACATCTGGGAGGATAAGGTAAAAATCTAGTGACTCTTAAGTTGTTTACCACAGTCCTACAGGGACAGAATTGAGTTTGACAACCCCCAATCCTTGAGTGAAGTATTCAGGAAAGCACGACTGTGCTATGACCAGTATAAACAATGGGTAGAGTTTTCCAAAGACTTGAAGGATAAGAAACAAGATCAAATGAACCATCAGAAGAAGGGATACCAGCCAACTTCTTATCAGAATGCAGAAAAAAGCTTTCCGAGATAGGATTTTCACTCCAATCATTCAAATACGCAAAGCAGTGGTAAACCAGTAAATATGGGAATGAAGAAGTTTGGGGACAGCTCCCGCAAGCCATTAAAGTGCTGGGAATGTGGAGAACATAATCTAAGGAGGAACTGTCCACATTTAATTTCAACAAACAACATTGTTGTTCATAATTTGCAGGAAGCCTCAACGGTGGGTGACGTGGGTAGAAGGCTGCATCAGATAAATGAAACCATAGATGGCCGGCAATCTGACCACCGGTCCTCTATGGTAGAGATTGAAGGTAAAATCAATAGCTCTCGAATTTCTATTTTAATTGACCCTGGATCTATGCTAAGTTATATTACTCCTAATGTAGTAGAGTCTAACAAACTTAAGAGACTGAAGCACACAAAATCATGGTTGGTACAACTAGCAACAGGGACTAAAAGGAAAGTAGTTGAATTTATTCCTGATTTTGAATTCAGCTTAGATGGTCAAAATATAAGGACAAATCTGAACATCCTACCACTAGGGTCTTATGATATGATTATCAGAATGGATTGGTTGGAAAAACACAAAGCAGTACTAGATTGTTATGCGAAGACACTTAACTATAAAGACGATTTTACCACTACTAGAATAGCCCAAGGTATACTAAAACTGATTTCATTCAGACATGTTTCAATGATGCAACTAAAGAAATGTATGAGAAAGGGATGTCAAGTTTATGCAATCCAAGTAACGAATCTGTTAGAAAAAGAAGATAAGCCAAAGCTAGAAGACTTTGTTGTCCTACGTGAATTTAGAGACATGTTTGTGGATGAGATACCAGAATTACCTCCTAGAAGGGATATAGACTTCTCCATAGACCTACTACCTGGTTCAACCCCTATCTCAAAAGCACCTTACTAAATGAGTCTACCAGAACTAACAAAATTAAAAATACAATTACAGGAATTGTTGGACAAAGAGTATATCAGACCGAGTGTTTCACCATGGGGGGCACCAGTCCTCTTTCTGAAAAATAAATACGATACTCTAAGACTATGTATCAATTATAGACAACTGAACAAATTGACTATTAAGAAGAAATACCCCTTACCAAGGATAAATGATCTGTTCGATCAAGTAGGCGGGGCCAAGATCTTTTCAAAGTTGGATTTACGATCTGGTTATCATCAAGTTAGGACAAAAGATGAGGACATAAACAAAACAACTTTTCAAACAAGATATGGACACTACGAATTTGTAGTCATACCTTTCGGACTCACTAACGCACTAGCCACGTTTCTGTGCCTGATGAATAGTATTTTCAGTTAGTACTTAGACAAGTTCGTAGTAGTGTTTATCGACGATATTCTGGTCTATTCTAAAACCAAGGAAGAACATGATGAACACTTAAGAATAGTTCTACAAATTTTGAGGAAACACAAACTATACGCCAAATTTGACAAGTGTGACTTTTATCAAAAGGAAATATAATATCTAGGACATGTAATTTTAGGAGAAGGCATTGTCGTAGACTCGAAGAAGATAAAATCCATTATGGAATGGTTGGGACTTAAGGATGTAGCGGATATACGGTCATTCATGGGAATCACCGGATATTATCGCAGATTTATAGAAGGATTTTCCAAGATAGCTTACCCTATAACATCATTACAAAATAAAGGGACCAAGTTTAACTGGTTAGAGAAATGTCAAGACAGTTTTAACAAGATGAAGGAATTATTGACAACTGCACCCATATTGATGGTAGCAGACCTAGTGTCATGCTGCTAAATTGAAGCTTTTAAGTGACCTGAAACACTAAATTGTCAAACCAGGGTTGGTAAACTTTGAGCTGATACACAGTATGTGCGGGTAAGACTTTAGTCTCTATCTAAATGCTATCCTCAGAATAAAACACACACTCATTCTGAGAACTTGAATATTAATGACTATCTCGAAGCTTAGCATTTCCTATTTAAGTCATCAATAGAAAACAGTCTTGTGCTCAAATGCTGGTACTGCTATTCTTATTCAAAAGTGTGGTCCCACAAGATTATTTTACCTCTATGTCCAATCATCTACCATCATCATTTCTATTCAAGTTATGACACAAAGAGTATTTTCGAAAATGCATTCAATCTGGTCATCAAAATGAATCTACAGCTGTCTACAGGAAAACATAGTACTTTCCTACTTACTGGTACCAGGAGCTCCCCTTTGATTTAACTGTAATCTAACTGTTCTAAGTAAGTAGGATAACTAACTGTCTAACAAAGCAAAGTTCATGCCAATTCTGAGTTATGTTCAGATCAAAAACTGGAAGCCAAACAAACCACACTCATACTCTAAACCCTACAGACATCAGTTATGCATTCAATACTCAACAACGTCAAAGATAACAGTACGCTGGAACGATTCAGTTGAGGAATAAATGAACACAACTATGAAAAAGTCAATTCTGAAACTTTAAACTATCGAGTAAGCAAACACTAACACACTGCAATGAACTAAAGCTATGATAAACTAAAGCTAAATCTATGAATGTTAAGCTACCTCGTATGCAAGTTCTAAAACACTGAAATGAACCAAAGCTATGACAACATAAAACTAAATCTACTGACAGAATAAAGCAGCGGCTTGCACCGGTTTGGCGGGCCCAACCAAATGACACAAACGCTGTTAGTGATAACCAGAGCCGACTAGATCATTCTATGCAAACATTGTATAATCTTTACGCTCCATTAACTCAAAAGAGAATGCTTCAAATCATATAACAAGGCAATAACATAACACACATCAGTCTTTATTCAAAACATAGGTTCACGGCATAACATAGTCCAACATAATCCAACCCGTTCTCAGGAGTGATCGCGGGTTTATATAAAAATCCTACTGCTCATAACAGTCGAAAGCAAAGATGCATAAAAAAAATTGAATCCCCGATCCAAGAATAGTCTTGAAAACAAGTTATAAAACGTATTTCACATCTTCGTGACACGTAGTGTCACAAAGTGTGAACGATGAAGAATCACGACCCAGTTCTATAATTATGCCTTCAAGCACCCTCTGGCGATGACTCCAGCTGTCATGCGAATCTCTCTATCTCCCATTCGAACCATAACGCACACCATAATGCACAGATATCGAGCGGCTCCATTGGTACCTCCACGGTACGAGTTGGTACTTGGTACCAACATCCTATTCCAAAAATAGAAGTGGTACCTAACCCAAGCGATATTAGTTCCAATACCAATTTAAAGCATTAAAGTGCATAAAAATAGCTTGAAATGCAAAGATACCTTAGGTAACCTCATTGAATGGTCGAGAGATGTCAATTATGTCAAAAAAAGGCCAAAAGGGTGGTACTGGTATATAAATGGAGGTCTGTGGCATATAATGTGGGCAAAAACATGATCAAAACCGGGGACCAACATACCCCCACACTGAAGTCCTTGCCTGTCCTTAGGCAACAAAAATCAAAACTGGTAGCCATCAAAGGGTTGCAGCGGCTGCAACCAGCATCTGTAGCCTCTCCTACTTCTTCATATTCCTAATTTCTCTCTTAAGGACCCTGTTGATTATAACATGCTTCCTAGCAATCCTCTGAAGTTGTCTGTTCCTTTTGAAAATATCCTTACTCCTCTGCTTTAGCCTTTCAACTTTGGATAGGAGGTGAGTTACCCTGAGCTTCAGGAGTTCGTTTTCAGTTTTAATATGTCTGTCCAGTACACTGTACTCATGCAACTTCTCCTTTAATCTTCTATTCTTGCTCTCTAGTTTCACCACCATGGGTTTCAAGGACCGACTGGAGGAAATCTTACAGTGAGTTTCAAATGTTTGGTCCTGGCCTGGCTGTGGTGAAGGACTCGATGCATGTGTGAGTTCTTCGGGACTTTGAACAGGGGTATGAAATCTATCCGAATCATGATCAGGAGTGAATGCATCGGGGCTACGTTCATAAGTATCAGCTGGGTCAAAATTACGATCTGGGCTAAGTTCATAGTTGTCAATTGGATCTGAATGAGTTGGGCTGAGTGTAGAAGTGTCAACTAGATGGGGTTCAGGGGTGAGCTCTCTTGGCATCTGAATGGGGGTATCGGTTGGTACTTG
>JASDQU010338536.1:0-12522 GCA_032191745.1 Picea mariana
ATACAATCTGGTAGGTGTTGAAAGGACGTGTCTTTTCACTGGCAGGGCCGACTTCTCCTTCAGGGTGGTTATAACCATTTTAATTAATTCTGGGGGCCGACTTCTCAGTATGCATATTACAATTAGGGTTTGACCAATCCGCAAAAGGGGATTTGGTCATTTACAATGCCCGACATGATCAATCCACAAAAGGGGATTGATCTAATGAATAAAAAATCAATAATAAAATAGAATACTCTTTGCAGTTACAATATTTCAACACTCCCCCTTAACAAGAAGGGTATTCTACAACAGCATCAGGCGAGAGAGAGGGCAACATCATCAACAGCATCTTGGAACATTAACTGGCGTATCTATAAATCATCGGAATTTTTTCTCATCATCATCGTTCACAGCATAGAGTTGGAGTAGCATCATCATCCTCATCAACATGAGGCTAAGGTAACATCATCATCTTCTTTAGCATGAGGCTAAATTAATATCATCAGTATTTTTAGCATGAGGCTAAAGTAACATCATCATCTTCAGCATGAAAGATGAAATAACATCATCATCATCATCATCTTCAGCAGGAAGTTGAAGTGGCATCATCATCATCATTTACATCAACATGGATTAGTATAACACTAATACATCATCATCATCAATAACAGCACAAGGCTGATACAACATCAACAACAGCAATATCACAGCACAAAGGCTGGAGTATCATCAACAACAACATCACAGCACGAAGGCTGGAGCATCATCAACATCAGCACTAGGCTGAGAATCTTCAGCACGAAGTTGGCATCACAACACGAGGTTGGCTACACGACATCATCAACATGAAGCTGGCATCACAGCACGAGGCTGGCAACAAATCATCAGCATGAAGATGGCATCATAGCACGAGGTTGGCAACACATCATCAGCACGAAGCTGGCATCATAGCACGAGGCTGGCAACACATCATCGGCACGAAGCTGGCATCACAGCACAAGGCTGGCAACACATCATCAACACGAAGCTGGCATCACAACACGAGGCTGGCAACACATCATCACAGCACGAGGCTGGCACATCATCACAGCACGAAGCTGGAAATCTTCAGCATTAGGCTGGCATCACAGCACAGGGCTGGCAACTCAACACTACTCTCCCTTTCAAGGGAGGACCTTTCGGACTGCACCAAGCTTATCTCGAAAGTGCTCAAACTTTACACGATATAGAGGCTTGGTCAACACATCAACAACCTGTTCATTTGTGCTAACATATTGGAGCTTTATGGCTCCCCTCTGCACCAAATCACAAATGTAATGATATCGGATCTCTATGTGTTTCGACTCATCATGGAACACATGGTTCTCCATCATCTTTATACAACTTGGTTATCACATAGAATCACGGTGGCTTCCATCTCCAGATCAAATAGATCTATCAACAACATCTAAAGCTATATGGCTTCACAACTGGCGAAACATGCAACAATGTATTCCGCTTCTGTCGTGTTGAGAGCAATACTTGATTGCTTCCTACTCTGCCATGAAGTCATGGCTGACCTCAAAATGAAACAACATCCTGAAGTGCTCTTTCTATCAGAAACACTTCCAACTCAATATGAATCGGTGTAACCACTCAATCTAAAGTCATGATCTCTAGTATAATAGAGACCAAAATCCAACGTACCCTTAAGGTATCTCATCATATGTTTTGCAGCAACAATGTGAACACGTCTGGGTTCTACCAGATACTGACTCAAGGCAAAACATATCTCTAGCCTGGTATTCGTCAGATATATCACTGAACCAATAATCTGTCTGTACAGAGCAGCATCAACCAATTCTGACGAGGTATCTACCAGGAGCTTCAACTTCGTTTCCATGGGTGTGTACATGGATTTACATTTCAACATGTCAAACCTCTTCATTTTAACTGCATACTTCCCTTGGTTAAGGAAGATCTTCTCTGTGCTCTGCCAAACTACAAGACCTAAGAGATAATGCATTTAGGTCTTCCATCAAACTCTGTAGCGGGCTTCTTCTGCAATCTGTGATGAGATTTTCTTCATCTTGTCAAGAATACATCATCTACATATAGTAGTAACATCACTGGCTCATCATTCATAACCTTGAGATAAAGGTTAGAATCAACTTTCCTCTTGGTAAAGCCCAAGCTCGTCAGGAAACTGTCAATTCTTCCATACCAAGCTCTAGGAGCTTGCTTCAACACGTATAGAGCTTCCTTCAACCGACAGACATGAGTCTTTCTATCTTCAATCTTCAAATCAAATTTTCTCATTACATTGTACCAATCTAGTACACTTGCTCAGTTGCAACTCAATCTGCACAATCATGTGCTAGCTCTATGTTCTCTCTGCAAAGCACTATCTGTCTCACTGCCTGAGAGTATGTCCTCTCCTCTTTCTGCAACTGTTCCTTCTGGAACTCGGACTCTGCACCTGCAGCTGCTCTGAAGCTAAGAATGACTGCTTCATTCTCACTGTGGCTGCTGAAATCTATGAGCAACTCCTCTTATTCTATCACGGCAACAGCTTCATCTGAAACTGAGAGTGGCTCAATAATTGATACTGAAGGTAGCTCGTCTTCTTTCATGATGGAGGTAACTCTATCTTTCATTGTAGTCATGTCTCCATGACCCAACTAATGTAATGCACCAACTGCCACTCAATTTTAAATATGGGGATTGCTCCCCCTGCATCTCATACTATATATGAATCATGGTTGTTCTGGTTGTCTTCATAAATATTGGAACCATTTCTTCAATTACTGGAGTAAGTGTCTCGTCATAGTCTTCTCCCTCTTGCTGGGAGAATCCTGTAGACACACATCAGGTTTTGTACATCTGCAACATGCTTGATCTGTATAGATCAATCTTGGAAGTCAACACTGACTTCTCTTCTAGTCTCATGGAAGAATCCATATCCTAGTCTTTCTGACTGGCTTATTTCTCTGTTATTGAAACAAGGGAATCTTCGCAGGAGATTTCAAATCTCCTAGAAGTTTATGAAGCTATGATCTAGTCTTCTCACGGCATTTGTCTCCCAATCCTGGAAGTTGTCTCTTCATCTGATCCTTTCTGAGATCGGGCTTGATCTTGATTTCTTCTGAGTCTACAAGGACTTCATCATCTCTTACAGGGTATACTTGGTGTTGAATACCAAGTCTAAATATGAAACACAGAGTCAGGCTTCAAACGAGTTTTGCTTCCCGTCAAGGTGGCTTCGTTAACCTACGAACAATTCTGTTGTGAGATCTTGTTCTAATGTTTGGTCATCTTTGGATCCTTCTGCTCCTTTCAATCAATCTTCATATGAGATACTTTGAATCTCAAAAGATAGCTTCTTCTTTATCTTCTTTGGTACATGAGTGTATATGGTCATGTACATAATCTGTTTCATATCCCATCTAATATGTTGCCTTCTGCAACCTTCACTATAGCTTCCTCAAGGTCATCACCTGTGACCTGAAACAAGGTCAACAAAATAGCAAGCAAGAATAATACTCTTTTGTTAATAGTAGATGAAATAATAGCAAGAATAATCATCATAGTAGCTCCTTTAGAGCTATCACTTGTGACTTGTCTAAAGCAAAGATCAAAAGTAAGAAATACAATACGAAATGAGGTCAACACTCTTATAGTGTTGTGATCAAACATTCCTTCATGGCAACCTAGAACTAACACAAGAAGTTTCTCCTAGAGGAGATGTTAGTTGTATCTGGCAAATGATTACATTAAGCATTTATCTCAATATGCTCACATGCTACCAAGTATAATACTTTTCAAAGACTGTTATCTCAACTATAGTGTTTACTTGTAAAGGGGTAGTTATCAACTTTGTCATGTGCAACTTTGAATCTTATCAATTTAATTGATCAAACCTGAAACCTGGAGTCTTGTCCTCAATAATGAGTGTGTTGCTTTTCTTCCAAGTCTCCTTCACTCAAGATGACAAGTGCTTTCTTCAACCTGTCTTTTGTACTAGGACAATATGTTATCTTGACAGAAGGTTGGGTTAGAGAATAACCTCTATGATCTCAACTTTAATCCATCTAATACCTTGACTTTAATTTTGACCAAAGGTTAGTATGATGGTCATAGCTTCAACATGCAACCTAGATCAAAATGATGTCATAACAAATAGATGCATATCAGAATAATCAAACCTGGGTTGCATTATTCCTCTGAATGTGTTGGATCTTGAGATCCTTCTGGAGCTATGGCAAGAGATCCCTTCTCCTGCAAATACCCTTTAAAGCTTATCAATTTAAACATATGTGAGTACATACCTCTGATAGCATACGCAAGTAGTGGCACCATCTGGTAGCAATGGTAATAATTACCAACTCTTAAGAACTTCAAGGGTGACTACAACTAGTACTGCAGCTAATACTTCAACTGATAATGCAACTGCAATTGATATTGCAACAGATTTTGAAACTGCAACTTAGGGTTTTATGAGGAAAACCTAATTTTTCAAACTTCAAATTTTGAAATTCTAGTCCAGGGGATAGATGCGCTAAGCTGAGGCGAGTGAGCTGGTGCAGTCAGATTTATGAAAATCCAAATTTTACCCCCTCAAACTTGACTTGCGGATTTCTGGACTGGTGCTTCTAGTTTTTTGGTACTTCTGGTTTTCCGGTGCTTCTGATTTTTTGGTACTTCTGGTACCGGTGAAAACAAGGGTTTCACTTTCCGGGAGTTCTATCCACTGAAAAGGTGCGTTGAAGATGCCAAAAGCTTCACTAGGGTAGGGCGCACTTTTCTAGATGGGTTTTAGGCAAAACTTCCTCTCCAACAAAAAGCCCTAATTTTCTTGTACGGCAATAGTGATGTTTTTCTTCTTCTTGTGAAAGATGCTCCCTTCAGCTTAGCTCTGATACCATGTTAGAGTTTAAGCTATTATTAGGTTTCTTTTCAATTCACTAGATAACCATAGCATAGATAGGATCACTAAGAAATACACAATCACAAGAGACACATCATTTATCCTGGGAAACCCTCACGAGGGAGAAAACCCAGCAAAAACTTCCTTAATATAGATAGCCAATACAATGCCAAGAGAATAAACCAAACACTACAGAAAGTCCTCTCCAAGTAATGCGCCTCTCTCTCTCTTCCTTCTTCTCCAACTGCAGCTCCAAACTTGCGCTCTAATGAACAACTGAGTGAGTGAACAAATGAGGCGCTAGCCTCCTTTATTTATACAATCTGGCAGGTGTTGAAAGGACCTATCTTTTCACTGGCAGGGCCGACTTCTCCTTCTAGGTGGTTATAACCACTTTAATTAATTATGAGAACCGACTTCTCATTATGCATATTACAATTAGGGTTTGACCAATCCATAAAAGGGGATTTGGTCATTTACAATGCCCGACATGATTAATCCACAAAAGGGGATTGATCTAATGAATAATACATCAATAATAAAATAGAATACTCTTTGCAGTTACAATATTTCAACAACTTCAACCACTACTGGCTATAAGGGGAGGGCGGCTAACTTTTGCTTTCCTATGAAAAGTTGACAAGGCTCACATTTCCTCACAAACTGATGCACATCTGAAAAGATTGTGGGCCAATAATATCCTGCTCTAAGGATTTTGTGTGTTGTAGTTTTAGCTGCAAAATGACATCCACAAAATCCAGCATGGAATTCATCCACTAGTTTCTTAGATTCAACTTCATCCACACATCTAAGGATAATTCCATCAGGATTTCTCCATCCTAACCCATCTCTAGTGAGGACATACTTAGAAGATTTCAACCTCAAAGCCCTTTTCTTATGACCTACTAGATGACTTGGACATGTGAGATTCTTAAGATAGAAAATAATATATGCATACCACTCAACTTGTTCAAGCTTCAATAAATTAGGGGAAAACTCTTGATTATTATTCTAACAAATCATACTCAAGGCCCTTTCATTCCCTTCAGTTAACATTTTAGCTAAACCTTGTCCTTTGACCAATTTGGTGGGTTTGATTTCCAAATCATATTCTTGGATTTTAGAAATCCATCTACCCCTTGAGCCTAATCCTTCTGACTGAGATAACACATCTTTAACTGTTTAATTATGCACATAACCAATTACCTTGGAATATCCAATGAAGACTCTAAAATGTTTAAGTGATTTTACCAAGGTATAGGCTTGTTTTTCAAACATGGAATACTTTAATTCTGCATTTTGTAAGGCCCTACTCATGTAAGTAATGGGTTGATCATGGTCTTGATCATTTTTCTGAAGTAATACACCAACAATAGTATCTTCAGAAGCAAAAGAGAAAATCTAAAAGTCCTTAGCATAATCTGGACTTATGAGGACAGGGGCTTCAGATATGGCAGTTTTAATATCCTGAAATGCTTTCTTACTTTCATCATTCCATTCAAACTTAACATCCTTCTTAAGCAATTTATAGATAGGTTTCACAATTTCTGCATAATCAGGAATGAACCTATGGACAAAAATGGTTTGGCCTAAGAAGGATTGGAGAGCTTTCTTTGAAATAGGCAAAGGTACTTTTTCAATTGCCTCCACTCTCTCCGGGTCTAACTTGACCCCATCTTTTGAAATTATATGGCCCAAGAGTTTCCCTTCTATTACTCCAAAAACCGACTTAGCAGGATTCAAAGAAATTCCAAACTCTCTACACCTTTCAAAAACATGTTTTAGATGACCAATATGACTCTTCCCATCGTTAGAAAACACTGTCAAATCATCCTGATATATTTCAATAATTTTTCCAATTAACCCCCTAAAGGCATAATCCATAGCTCTTTGAAAAGTAGCTCCAGCATTAGATAAACCAAAAGGCATTCTTAAATATTCAAAGGTACCCCATGGGTAGTGAAAGTAGTCTTATGCCTATCTTCTTCCTTAACTTTGATCTGATTATATCCTGAAAATCCATCAAACATTGAAATCATTCTTGATCCTATTACCCTTTGTAGCAATGTTTCCATTTTGGGAAGAGGATAGTTGTCCTTTGTGTATGCAATATTTAAGTTTCTGAAATCTATACATAACCTGATTTTACCATTCTTCCTCCTAGCAACAACCAAGTTTGAACACCATGAAAAATGTCTAGTTTGGGCTATAAATCCTGCTACTAACATTTTCTATAACTCTTGTTGAACCAAAGGAGCTAACTTGGGGTTAATCTGCCTCAATTTATGTCTAAAGGGCTTAGTATCCTCCTTCAAAGGAATCACATGTTGAATCACATCTTCCCTGTAAACCTTGAGTTCATCATAAGTGAAAGCCAAAACATCCCTATATTCTTTCAATAACTTGATAATTTCTTTACTCTCTTCTATAGGAGTGCTTTTACCTACTTTAACCATCCTAGGCTCTTTATCATTTCCTATGTTGACCTCCAAGTGATCACATGGTTTTGTTTCTGATTCTTCCTTATGCTTGTGGCCATCTTGTCTATCAAACAATTTTTCTTGTGCAATAAGGCGCCTAGGAACTGGATTAACCTTATTGTCATTTTCTGTGTAATTGCAACCCTCCTCTTTCTCATCGAAATGAAACTCAGAAAATTCTTGTATTTGAGTCAAGAATCTAATAACTTGTTTATCATCATCAAAAATTTGTCAATGATCCATATTATCTAGAACTAAGGGCCTAAAAATAACTTCCACTGAAATATTCTCTTTAATCAAATCATGGGAAAGTTGAAGAGTGGAAGCAGCTACAGCTAGCTCATCCACCTTAGAATTTTGTTCCCTAGGAATTGCAATAAGATTCAAAGCATTAAGATCTTCAATGGAGTCCCATATTGCATTCCTATGTTTTTTCAATCTTTTAGACTTGCAAGCAAACTTATTCTTAAGTTGTTGAATGACTAAATCTGAGTCTCCCTTAATGTTCAAACATTTAACACCCATGCCTTTGAAAATCTCTAAACCAAGCAGCAAAGCCTCATATTCAGCCACATTATTAGTTGCATCAAACTCCAATCTATAAGCAAACTTAAATTCTTGATCATTTGGAGATTGAATGACTATTCCAACACCTTTTCCAGCTCTAGAAAAAGCACCATCAAAATGCATATACCAAATCTCATCAACTCTTTCCTCTTTAATTTATTCTTATATGGGTACTAAAGAGTTAGGTAAGATAGCATAGTTACCAAGATCATCCTCTCTATACGTTAGCTCATTCCTAGGATTTCTTGGGTCTTCAACATGATACCTCCTTTCCAATTCTCTATTTAGCTTAAAAGTATTTCCATCTGGAGTAGGGATGGTAGCATAAGTTAAATCCATTTGTAAATTTCCCCCCAAATCTGTAGTTGTCTTCCTTGAAAGAAACATTCCCCAAGCATCAGGCACATCTATTACAACTATGTCCATTTCAATCACGATGTCTGGGAAAACAGCCAAGTGTACTTGCAAACTCTTAATTAATCCATGCACTTTAATCATTTTACTGTCCATGGCACAAATGTTATGGTAAGGTCTAGATATCCTTAAGTTTAATTGCTCCATCACCTTCTTAGTCATAACATTTGAACTAGCCCCTGGGTCAAACATGCAATTATGAAGGACTTGATTGTTCACAAGTAATGAAAGGAAAAAAGGTTGATTCTTTTCATTCCCCCTATCCCAATTCTGCAAAATTACTGGTGCATCTTGGTAAGCTATTGTTGGCTGTCTAACAACAATATTCTGAGGAGGATCTTCTATGGCTTTAAGCAACTTTTCCCTTTGAGAAGGGATCTTCATGATTTCTGACACAGGAACCAACATTTTTGCATTACTAAGCCATCCTCCTAAATCAATATTTAAATCTGAATTTGCATGCACATTTGATTTAGGAGGGGTTGGATCTACCTTGGGAATGTTTGCTTGATTTCTATCTTGATTCTTGGTTCCATTCCTATGGTAGGTAATGCCTCTATACTTAACCATTTCTTAAACTTGTTGGGGAGTGGGCTTAGGCCCAAATTTTTCTATTGCCTTATCAACAACATTGTTCATGCAACTAGCACTACTACCTTGTTCAACAAATTCCATCCAATCATGCATTCCAACATTGTACTTCCTACCACACATATTAACTTGTTCATTTCCTGAATTAGAATAATCTTCTTCATCACAACCTTCAAGAAAAACTAGACAAGTTATTTCCTCATGAAATTCACCACAAGGCCTACAATAAGGTATGGCTTGATGATCTACCAAGTTGGTGGACTCAAAAGGATTAGGTGGCCTTTGATCATGTGGAGGAGGTCTCTTTGGCCACTTATCATTTGGCTTATGATGAGATCTATTAGCTTGTGCCCTCTCCATAGTGATCAATCTATTCTGTAAAGCATTAATCTAATCTATCATGGTTAACTTCCATTTGTTTGATCAGTTGAGTCAATTCCTTAATTCCATCATTTGAAGACTCTTGACCCTCTACTTTCTTCTTCCTTTCCTCAACATTCTTGGAAGAAAAAACTCTAGAAAAACCAAGAATATTAGACTTCCTAGCATCCTGCATATTTTTATCAATCCTCACTGCAAAAGCTTGTGCATCCTTAATAGTTTTAGGATCCTTATCCCTTAGTTGATATCTCATTTCTCCCTCAAAGGACTCCATGTAATAAATTAAAATTGCAGTGTCTGAAGGCTTAATTGTTGTAGGGAGACTTTTCACCAAGTCATTAAATTTTTTGTTGAATTCCTCCACGGTTTCATTTTCCTTTTTCTGACTTGAGCTAAGGGCAGCTAGTAAAAATATGTTTTCCTTTTGATCACCCCACCTTTCTCTAAAAGCTTGAAAAATTTCGGCTAGGGTGCTAAACTTGTTAGGATCTTGTTTTGAAAACCATTCAGCAGCATCCCACTCTAAAGAATATACAAACAGAGTCATCTACACATCATCTTCATCATGCCCACGACACCACTTCAAGATACATAAGTCAAAATTCAGAAGGTGAGAATGGGCACTATGTAATGTTCCCAAGCCAATATGCCAGGAACATCACGGTTTTGGGTGCTTTTTAAAACCTTTCTAGTTGTGGTATTTTGTCAAACACTTTGCTTACATTTACGCTTAGGGTTTTACTGATGTGTTTATATGTGTGTTTGCAGCAATAAACAAGAAGATACAATCATGGAACATACCTCAACCATGTGCAAGACCAACAATATGATAGATAAACCCAAAACACTACAGATCTGATCTTTATTTCATAAATAGAAGCAAGAACCTGATACAATGAGATGCCAACCTAGAATGCACATCAGATGGCTCCAAAGAAAGATGATAGAAGATAGGAGCTGCTACAAAATGCTCCAATAGAAGATGCCACAAGCCTCCAAAGGTTGAATATCCACTGAAGATCGTTGCAGGAGTAGATCTGGCCGAATGAAGTGTCAAACCCTCAAGCTGGAAGATGCCACGTCCTCCTGAAACCCTGAAGACCCTCGATAATTTGGCCCTACTCTCAAAGACCTACAAATGCTATGCTGAAGATGTCAAACTGTAGATCCGGATGAGTAGAATCCCCTCCTGAAATCTCAGACCGAAACACCAAAGGAAACCCCTCCAAATGTTGAATCCTCCAATGGAGTTGTGCCCTCCTAAAACTGCCAAACCCTAGAATTTTGGCCCTAATGAAGGAGGCCTCCAAATGCCCTGAAACTTGCTAGAAAGATAGATAGGGACACTGCAAGTCACTAGGTGAAGTCTCAGAGACAAATCTGATGTATAACCTCCTCAAACGGAATAGATCTGAATCTCAAAATTGCCATCCTTCTCTCCAATTCGTCCAATGCATCCAATAACCCAAATTGCCCATGAAACTCCTCCGGAATGCACNCATTCAGCAGCATCCCCCTCTAAAGAATATACAAACAGAGTCATCTTCAAATCATCTTCATCATGCCCACGACACCACTTGAAGATACATAACTCAAAATTCAGAAGGTGAGAATGGGCACTATGTAATGTTCCCAAGCCAATATGCCAGGAACATCACGGTTTTGGGTGTCTTTCTAAAACCTTTCTGGTTATGGTATTTTGTCAAACACTTTGCTTACAGTTACGCTTAGGGTTTTACTGATGTGTTTATATGTGTGTTTGCAGCAATAAACAAGAAGATACAATCATGGAACATACCTCAACCATGTGCAAGACCAACAATATGATAGATAAACCCAAAACATTGCAGATCTGATCTTTATTTCATAAATAGAAGCAAGAACCTGATACAATGAGATGCCAATCTGGAACGCACATCAGATGGCTCCAAATAAAGACGATAAAAGATAAGAGTTTGTACAAAATGCTCCAATAGAAGATGCCACAAGCCTCCAAAGGCTGAATATCCACTGAAGATCGATGCAGGAGTAGATCTAGCCAAATGAAGTGCCAAACCCTCAAGCTGGAAGATGCCACGTCCTACTGAAACCCTGAAGACCCTCAATAATTCGGCCCTACTGTCAAAGACCTCCAAATGCTATGTTGAAGATGTCGAACTGTAGATCAGGATGAGTAGAATCCCCTCCTAAAATCTCAGACCGAAACACCAAGGGAAACCCCTCCAAATGTTGAATCCTCCAATGGAGTTGTGCCCTCCTAAAACTGCCAAACCCTAGAATTTTAGCCCTGATGAAGGAGGCCTCCAAATGCCCTGAAACTTGCTAGAAAGATAGATCGGGACACTGCAAGTCACTAGGTGAAGTCTCAGGGATAGATCTAATGTATAACCTCCTCAAATGGAATAGATCTGAATCTCAAAATTGCCCTCCTTCTCTCCAATTCGTCCAATGCATCCAATAACCCAAATGGCCCATGAAACTCCTCTGGAATGCACTAGATATAACAGCCAAGCCCCTGCAATGAAAACCCAGGTGCTAGAATATGCTGAAGCCCTTCCAAACCCTTGGAACGATCTTCCCTCAAAGAATGGTGCGCGCCCCTTTTTGGAAACCCCCAATGGTGCACACCCCTTCTCTTCCTGTGCCTGTGGTTGGTGTAGACCCTCCTGCACTGATGTAGATCCGAACTAGAATGGTGTGGAGGAGTATTGCATCCCCAAGACCAAGCTTGGGACAAGCTAGGTGGAATCTTTCACCATCGAATTGTCCTCTAGGGTTTGTTAAGTCAAAACCCTCAAAACCCCCAAGGTATGGGCTCTCTAGCTAGAAGCCAGATATCAAAATGATAATCATACATGCATGAATCAATAGAGGCCCTTGCCTTTCCTTTATAATTCTTGCTCTCCCTGTCCCTCCAAAGTGACTTTCATTTTATTAATATTTAATTAATTAATTAAATCACTTTAATTAATTAATTAACCTTTTTACCTCTGAAAAGCGCCTTATCTCACCTTGTGGCTTCCCTGGCCACTAAAAGCCACTTCTCACCATCCCATCCTGTAGTGTTGCTCCTCTCGATTCCAATGAGCTATTACACTGAGAGGTTCCTCCAAGTAATGTGCCCAAAATGACCTCTTCAGTGAATTTAATTAACTTATAGCTCAAAATAGTCAAAATCATGGAAATCGTCAGAATGCAACG
>JASDQU010338538.1:0-12522 GCA_032191745.1 Picea mariana
CCATTCTAGCGAGTCTTTCACTCTGTATTTTTACAGTCTCTGTACATTTCTTTCATTAATAAAAATCGTGTATTACTGTATCTCTGTGTTTATGGTTGCATATCTGATATATTTCTGTTATATTACTGGATATACGCGATATCTTTGTGCATTTCTTTATTATATCTCCGCTCTCATTTCGTGTCGAAAATAATCCAGATCAACAACATACATTCACCTACTTGATAATTCATCTGAGAGATCTTATATTGCTAGAATATGCTGCTACTGCTGGATCATGGATCTTGAAGTGAAAATAATATGATCTACTTGGTTGTATGTATAGAGGATGAGATCTGAAATTGGAACTTCTATATCTTCTTATTGCTGGAACTATGCTACTAGTGCTGAACACTGGAGTTGATTATTAATTTATTGGAATTGTTGTTAGCGTCATGAAACATATAGTGTTCATTCATATTCACTTCATGGCATAATTATTATCTATGTGAACAGATTTTGTTGAGGTCAAACATAGAAATCAATTGTTGGATTACAAGCCATTAATGAATGGTGTTAACTGACATAAGACTACTCACCATTAATGTCAATGAGAGTCAAGATTCCTAAGTACATATTACTAGGGATGAATAAATGAGTTGCATGTCGAGTCATTTAGAAGATCCGACAAACAGGGGACATTAATATATTCCCATTGTTTATTGGTGAGAGATCTTTCCATTAAGGCATGCAAGTCTCAAGGCACTGAAAATGTCTCTAGTATCGATCCCAGATGATGTGCTGAGGTCGATGGGTGAAGAATTGTTAGAAGGGGGGCCTTAAGGAATCCCTCATCATCCAATGTGAGTAAAAAATATTGATTGAGAGTACCATAGATGAAATATTTTCACTATCAAGTAGACTTTATTTGGAAAAAGGAAGAGGAAAATGAGATAATTTAACATGGTAAGTGAGTTGAGTGACTTTATTCATGGGTTAGTAGTGAATGAAAGTGAGGTGTGAAACTTGCAAAGGTGTTATCACCAATACTTGTCACAGGAAAAATGGTATCTAGGTCCACGACCCACACAAGAAGCGTCTAAGCGCAGGACGTAGAAAAGTTCATTTCGGGCTTAAAATACTAGCATGTGGGCAAAGATCAGTTTTCAATGACGAGGATCCATCAATGGAGCAGATCGATGGTCATCAGGTAGTCAGGCTGTGAAGTTGCCGAAGCTTAGTGCCAGGGCAGAGTTACGAGGATTCACAGGAGTGTCGATGGTATGTGGTCCCATAATGAAATTTTGATCTAGGTCGTCTAAATCAGAGGGGCACGTGCCAGTAGATAATGTGAAATAGCGATTTTGCATATCAGAGGTTCGAGCATGGAGGACATGGCAAACTCCTGACACGCGAAATCACAAAGAACTCAAAGTTTGGGCCCATGGTCATAGCCCATGGTCCTATGGTGTGTAGGTCTGGGAAGAATATTAGCACCTGTCGCGTAGAGATGGTGACGTGGGGTCTTCGGGGAAGCAATCTTGGCCGTCAATTTTAGAGCATATCCGACCATCAATATGAATAGACCGTTTCGCGATTTCAAGCATTGCGGTGTTGGGAGTCAAGGGGAGTGAAAAATCCTGAAACACGAAGCCCCGAGATTTCACATCGGATAAGAACACGGTAACAACCCCAAATTCATATGGAAAGTGGGGCCAAAGAAGGTGAGGGATGCATGGCCAAGGTTATTCAATGGGATGATCGTGGCTGTCGGTTTCTAGACAAATCCGACCGTTGATATGGAGGAGCTATTTTGCAAGATTAGGCATCGGGACTTTTGAAAACAAGGGGAGTGAGAACTCCCGATATGCGAAGCCCCTAAATTTTATAGGGGATAGGTGCAGGGGCATGGACCAGGTTGCATGGGACAATGGAAAGAGCTGTGCAAAGGGCCAAAACACTGGTATTAGCCATAGCAAGAGGCTACCATATTTTTAGGTGCCAAGACGACTCGGCCTTGTTCTGATCCCAATGAAGAAGTTAATGGAAGTAGGTGTTGGTAGCTGAAACCTCAGCTCAACCCATGAATGGAAATCTAGAAAGGACTGGCCGTGGAGGTAGAATGTTAGCTCAGAGTTCCCTTGTGGACATATTTTCCTGCGAGCCCATACTAAGTTAAGGTTGCATCTGACAGAGGAATTCCTGTGCAGTTTGACTGAGAAGACACAATGACCTGAAGGTTCAAGCACGTCTCTGGTGGGCGAATTTTTGAGTATATGTATGAAGTTATGTTATTTTTGTAAGGGGTCGATGGTTGAGTTGGGCTCCTGATTGTAAAGTTTTAATGAACATTCTGGTTCTCTGGTTATGTATATGCATTTGAGACTTCTTGTCTAATGAAAGTCAGTTTCCTTTTTCATCTCTTTGTAACGCCTGTGTTAAAACACTTAGAACTGGAGGATCCAGTCGAGTTGTTATAGTAGCATGCTGATGAAGGTTTGATCATAGTGCTGTTATAACTGTGTCATTTAGGCATTCTTAGTGTATGAAACTTTGGGTCCAAGAGGATCTTGTTCTTGAATCTTTTTTTCCCTAGGCTGCTGGAAGATTGGATGTCCATAGAAGACTCTTACATTTTCTCACCAAGTCTTCCCTCTGCTCATTTTAAATTCAACTCCCTGACTGAAGTTAGATAAAGACCTCACTTGCTCATGCATTGCCTGGTCCGGTTTTCTGAGTTAAAGTGACATTCTCTTGGGCCTGCACACATTAGACCATCTCTAAATTATTCACCGTGACATAAAACTAATGGGCATTAGGTTTACCTCTACTTCAATCCAAAGGTGACGTCTGGCGCTAACATTTCTGGTGCCATTGCCAAGGATGAAATTGAAGATTTTCCCTGGGATTGAACGACAAAGCTTACTGGTTCTGAGGGTGCATCAGAACCTAGTACATCGAAGATTGCAGCCGTGCACTTGATGACTCCATTGTGGCGACTCCAATGTTTCCGCTTCATTGTTTAAGTTGTGGCTACTTTTAGCACACCTGAAAGTTGACCCAGAGGAGCTTTCTCGAGAAGGTTTTTAGAAACTGCTTTCTCAGCTTGAGAAGTTCCTTGGGGGAATGAAAACGTTAGGATCTGGCCTTTGATGGTGAACAAAGACTAGACACATTCAAAGTTGTTCATCATTCACCTGGTGACTCCATGATTCAAGGATCGATTGACGACTCCACTGGTTCGAAATGGAAAGGATCCTAGGTCGAAGGTTTTCTCCTTTTAATTTTTTGGATGTTCTTGGTTTTCCTAATGTTGTCCCTACTCCAAATGAATGGGGAAATTATTTGGGAATATTTAGAGAGAGTAAAGAGGACAACCCTACTCAACATCTCCATGATTTTCATGAACTCATGCATCACTGGGAGATACATCATGAGGATTTATTGTTGAAGATGTTCAATTTCTTGTTGGCAGGGGACGCTCGTGAGTGGTATCATTCTTTAGCCCCTGCTAGCATTTCTTCACTGGGAGAATTTCATGCAGCCTTCACTAGGCACTGTCAAGCATTTTATTCTTGTAATTTTATTTGTCATGATTGTCGTGAGGAATATGAAGACAGTGATCAAAATTTGGCTGATTCTGATAAAGCCCGTGGGGATGAGGACCGCAAAGAGGAGGAGAATGCTCTGGGTGAGTTGACAAAGATGGTAGAATATCTCTTTGCAGAGATAAAAGAGTTGAAGGTAGATCATGATTGTTACCTTTTTGAAGAAAATACAGAGGATTTTCCAGTTTTTGAAGTAGATGTTCTTGACAGCCCTACTAATGATGATAGCGTTGAAGATTTCATCACCATAGATGCCTTGCATTCCATTCCTGATGTGCCTGTTGTTCTAAGCTATGATGATGATTCAGATGAAGAGAAGCAGAGCCCCACATCACAATTTGCTGACCAGAGGAGCAGCCAACTTGTATATGACAGCTACGAATCAGATTTTGAGATGGATATGCAAGACTTCCAAGAGAAGACTGTAGATCCTTATCCTCTGTTCATTAAACAAGAATATTATGAACAAATCAACTATCCTGGGACTGCAAAAATCAATGAGCAATAATTTGAAGATCAGATCTTTCCCACAGGTCCTGTTTATGATGAATATGAATCTGAACCTTGGGAGAGCCAAGAAGAAGAAGAGGAAGAACCAGAGGAGCAACAGAAGGGGCATTTTATCTTTTGTCCAGAGCCGGTCAGCGAGCAGTCATCGCCTGAGATCAGTCAGCCTGTGACAACTTCTCATCCGCTTGTGCCTTCCAATGATATTTAGCCCTGTATAAGCAACTGTGGAGAAGAGCAGGCTTTCTGCTACCCACTTCGCAGGATTTTCCACTCATTCTATGAGCCTGTCAGTGAGTACATGGAGTGAAATTTCCTTCATATCTTGGAGCTGCCCTATTTCATCTCAACTTCAACCTTTGAATAAGGGATGAAGGGTGTAACCGTTCTGCTGTCACGGTTGCATCATCTGCTAGTGATCATTGATAGAGTAAAGGAGCTTCCAATTAGGAAGTTACTTGAATGGCTATGCTGGAAGTTTTCTTTCACCTAGTATTTTGTGAAGATTTATTAGTTTAGGAATGTACACAAATAAGCTCCTTGGAGCTTGTGTGTTTTTCTTTGTATTATTTATCGGTCTGTATTTTTCAGTAGGATGTTTTGGGGGTTCGACTCCATATCCCAATGCTTAAGGTGACTGGAACTGCTTGTTCTTGGTAGCTCGTAGGGATCATGCCATCCCCTCGTGGAGCCAAATGTTATCACCAATACTTGTCACAAGAAAAAGGGTATCCATGTCGATGACCTGCGTAAGAAGTGTCCAAGCACAACACGAAAAAAAGTTCATTTCAGGCTTAAAATACTAGCAGGCAGGCAAAGATCAGTTTTCAATGGCGAGGATCCATCGATGGAGCAGATCGATGGTCATCGGGTAGTTGGGCCGTGAAGTTTCCTGAAGCTTAGTGCCAGGGCATATTTATGAGGATTTGTAGGAGTGTTGATGGTATGTGGTCCCACAATGAAATTTTGATCTGGGCCGTCTAAAGTAGAGGGGCATGTGGCAGAAGATAATGTGAAATCATGATTTCGCATATCGGAGGTTCGAGCATGGAGGACAGTGCAAACTCCTGACATGCGAAATCATGAAGCACTCAAAGTTTGGGCCCATGGTCATAGCCTATGGCCCTATGGTGTGTGGGTCTGGGAAGAATATTAGCACTTGTCGCATAGAGCTGGTGATGTGGGGTCTTCGGGGAAGCAATGTTGGCCATCAATTTTAGAGTNATACCATTTCACGATTTCGGGCATTGCAGTGTTGGGAGTCAAGGGGAGTGAAAACTCCCGAAACATGAAGCCCCGAGATTTTGCATAGGATAAGCACATGGTCACAACCCCAGGGTCATATGGAAAGTGGGGCCAAAGAAGGTGGAGATGCATGGCCAAGGTTGTTCAATGGGATTATTGTGGCCGTCGGTTTCTAGACAATTCTGACCGTTGATATGGAGGAGACATTTTGAAATATTAGGCATTGGGACCTATGAAAACAAGGGGAGTGAGAACTCCCAATATGCGAAGCCCCTAAATTTGATAGAGGATAGGCGTAGGTTCATGTCCCAGGTCACGTGGGACAATGGAAAGAGTAGCGCAAAGGGAAAAAACAATGATGTTAGCTGCAGCAAGAGGCTACCATATTTTCAGGTGCCAAGATGATTCGGCCTCGTTCTGCTCCCAATGAAGCAGTTAATGGAGGTAGGTGATGATAGATGAAACCTCAACTCAGCCCATGAATGGAAAGCCAGAAAGGACTGGCCATGGAGGAAAAATGTCATCTCAGAGTTCCCCCATGGACGTATTTTCCTGTGAGCCCATACTGAGTTAAGGTCACATCTGACAGAGGAATTTCTGCGTAGTCTGATTAAGAAGACACCATGCCCTGAAGGTTTGAGCATGCCTCTACTGGGAATATTTTTGAGTATATGTATGAAGTTCTTTTATTTTTGTTCAGAAGTCCTTTTCATAGATCTCACGATAGTAATCAACAATTGTTTCCTAAAGGGCGTTTGATCAACAGTAAACATTCAGAGAGACATTCAAAAACTAGCTCAGAGGCTTATCAATGCTAGAAAGACAAAACTCTTATTCAAGAGATGCATTCATTGTTTTCTTTCATTCCTTAGCAATCTTCACCAATTTTTATTAAATAAAAAGTATTGAAAGTGTAAATAACTCAAAAAGAATTTATGATCATCCTAATGCTTGAAAGCAAACCACACATTGAATTCTTATTCAAGAAATCATTCACAACATGAGTAAGGCTTTGAAACATTAAGCATATTACTTAACTATGGAATTCATCTAACTACAACAAAGATCTGAATAAAACTCATCTACATCAAGATCTAATCTAAAACATGTATCAAAGATTACTTGAAAAGAACATAAAGGAAGAGTGTACTAATTTGGCAAAGGGGGCCCTCCAATGCTTCACTTGTACACTTGAGTCATCTCAGCTAAGAAGGAACTTCCAGCAGTATTCACATCATCATATCATAGACATTATCAAGAACAAAAATGCAGAACTGATCTCAAGATTGCAAATTCCAAAGTTTCTTCATTCACATCAAGGGTTGTCATACTAGTCTATGTCTTAGAGTATTTATACAAGAGTTTTGAAACTATTAATGCTAATAAATATCCTAAAGATCATGATCGAATTGTTTTATGGCTTTGAGTTCTTAGCATTTCATTCTCTGTTTTTATGTATCCTTCCAGGACTTCAATTTCCTTGATCTTTCTCTTCATTTTCTTTATTTTCTTTCTTTTCTTATCAAGTTCTGATGTGGACCCACCATCCACTTCTGCTATTTGTTCTACTGTTTGTGGAGTTTGAGTTTCATCTTTCATATCTTTAATTAATTTTTCCACATCTTTTCTCATTTGCTCATATGTGGAAGTTTCTTGTCCTTCAAAATCATCATTTTCTAATGATTGTGCCTCCAGAGTCTGAATATGTGCATACTATGCTTGCTGTGCTTCATCATCACTTTCTTGTATTTGTCCTTTTTGAACTTGTTGGCATTTTCTTGATTTCCTCTCATATGTGGTGAAAATCTTGTCTTTTTTCTCAAATTCTTTCTCCCTTTTCACCATGATTCTTGTTCTTCTCCTCCCCATAGGCTGTTTTGAGCTTGTTTCCTTGGGGTTCTGTATTTCTTCCTCATCATCGGTCACAACCAAGATTTGTTCCTCTTTTTCTTCCTCTTCTATTGTTTCAAAACCATTTCCAATGATAAACTGCTGCCAAGTCAAGTTCTTCTTCTGTAGTTCATGTATGATGATCATTTTAATGAAGCCACAATGATATAGACTCTTTTTTGTATTCCTCCCTTGTTTTTGGACAGCCTTAGCCATCTTAGAAAGGCTTTGCAGTAGAAATTAGGGATTGTTAATTTCACAGTCACCTTTTAAATGTTGTAGCAACTTGATGTGATATAGGTAGATAATGCTAAATCTTCCTTCACAAGTTATAAACTTCTGTATGAGATAGGCTAATTCACCCCAAGGATGAATCAACCAACTCCTCGGGATTCCCTTCTTCCAATTGACTGCTGCCACCCTAGATATGGAAATAAAAGATGCCCATGATTTATCTTTAAAATGCTTAGTTTTGAAATATCTTTATCATGTTTGAGGAAGTCCAGTGACATGTGCAATTATATCTTCAGAGATTCTAATAGTAAGGTTTCCAACAGTAGCCCTTTCCCCATCAAATGAATGATCAAATTCTAAGGAAACTTCCTCATAATATCCATCAAAATTCTCAAAGAAAGATATCCACTGTTTTTTCTCAAGAATTTGTATACAATCTTTATGAATTTCTGATATATCAAGCTTCTCTGGTTCATACCTAGACACCATTCTTTCAATTTGTAAGAGCAAGACCCTAAAATATTTCACTGTTTATACAAAAAGGAGGTCTATCCTTGTCAAAAGTTTCAACCCTGCATATTCTTCGACCAATTTTTTTTTAAACTTGTAGACTCTGTTTAAATTTAATTTTGTGAATGGTCTTCTATAAGAATTTTCTGTTCAAAAACAAAGAAAATCTCATATTTTTAAAATTTCTAAACTGTTCTCTGTTCTCAATCATAAAGTTTTTGATGCAAGGGCATACCTGATAATTCAATAAAAACTCTCATGCTTTCTTGTTGAAACCCAACTCATTTTTCCTTCTTACAATCAACCTCTGCTAGAAATGAACTGTTTCTGTTCTCAAAATGTACCTCAGGAAGTCGAATTTTTCACTTAGCTTTAACAATTATTTGAATTCGAACTTACCTTCACTGGTCGACTCCTTCTTGAACATGTTCTCTTGCCTTTGCTCACCATGCATCTCCTTCAACTTCCATGTTTTCTTCCATAGGGCAAGAATGTTGTATGTTGACAGTGAAATTGTCAACATACAATTCATTATTTATCAGAGATTTCGGGATAGGAAGGCGTAGGAGGGAACAATTTGCTAGAACGTAGGGATTCTTTGTTTGGAATGGCGCTGGTGTGTTTGAAATAGAGCTTAATACATGTGTTTGCAGTATGGAGGTAAAATACACACAGGAATGCGTTGGTGGTTCGAATCTGGGGAGCATCCAGGTGAGACAACAACATATGGGAAAGAGTCTAAGCCACAATGCTTTTAGGAAGAGAGAAAAACACGTTGTGAGGGAAACTTTACAAGAGTTTTATGTTTTTTTTTTTTTAAATGCATTTGTACAGCCTTTAGGTTGATCGATCATAGCTGAAGGTGCTTCTTTTCTTTCATTAAACTTTATAAAATTCCACTCTTTCCTTGTAATCATCATAGGAAATGTTTTTTTTTTTTTTTTAAGAAAATGTGTTCATTTGACTTATAACTCCCTTAATTTGTTTCCTTTAAGTAACCATCCCCTTTGTTATGCTTAAAGCCTTCTTCTTATGACCCCTTCCTCAATGTGTATGCAAACAACCTTTTATTTATGCAAACAATAATTCAGTCTGTGTGTATGCAACTTATGTCTTCATAAAACAGAGCATTTATAGCTCAAAAACAATGTGTTTGAATTTGAAAACCTGATCCTTCCTTGTAACTCCCTTGGAGACCAAAATTGGTTCCTTTGAGTACCATNTATGAAGAATTTTCCAAATTAAAAAAAAAAAAAAAAAAATGTATACTAACTTGTTTGCTCATTGTGTTTGTCTGATTGAAGCTGGCTGGAATGTTGTTGTAAGTCTTCAATTTTGATAAATTTCTTCTTGTATTTATTTTTCTTAGTATCCTCCTCAGGTCCTTCTGAAGGATAAAGTTGATGTTCTTTCTCAGGTCCCTCTGCTGAATGACGTTGATACTCTTCTCAGGTCCCTCTGCTGGATGAATTTCTTTTTGAAATGCATGCTGCCATATGTAGAAGGCTTGAAAGGTTTTCAAAGAATATTAAAAAATGTATACCTTATCCCCCTCAGCCTTATTTATTGACTTGTCCTCAAGTCTTGGAGATAAAAATTTGCAAAACTTTTGAAGCTGTAAATTAAACTAGAAGGTAATAATGAAAATGTTTTTGGAGAATTTTGATTGGTCAATTTTACTTGGTTTTCCAATGAAAATTCAAGTTTATATTGTGCCAGTTGCTTGGATTTTCACAACTAAACTCCCTTTTGTTTTTTTTTCTCTTTTATTTTATTATATATATATATATATATAGTTTTTTTATTTAAGAAGAATGTGAAGGAGACAAACGATTATGTTTGTCCAACACTTCCATCTCATTCTGTTGAGATATTTGCTGCAGAAAGTCTTCCTTGTTTACAGGCTTATTGGAGAGCTTTAGCCTATGTCTATTGACTGTGAATGAGCTTGCCTCATCATCTATTATTTGTAGTTTGACTAAGCCATTGTCATATACCTCTGCAATCTCATATGGACCAAGCCAATGAGTTGTAAATTTAGCTTTGAAATTTTTGAATTTTGAATCAAATAACAAAGCCCAATTTCCTACTTTGAATTATTTCTTCTTGATGTACTTATCATGTCAATGTGCCCTTTGCTGCTGTATCAAAATGTTGTGTTCAATTTCTTCCTATCTCATCTCATCCAATTGATTTAATTGCATCATCCTCTCTTTTTGTGCTTCGGAAAGATCTATTCGTAAATCAGCTGCTAGTTTAAAAGTATGAAGTTGAAATTCTATAGGTAACAAAACTTGCTTACCATAGACCAGCTGATAAGGAGTGAACCCAATAATGTTTTTCCAGGTGATTATGTATGCCCATAATGCTTCTTGAAGCTTATCTGACCAATCTTTTCTATGTATTTGGACTGTCTTGGTCATGATTGCTTCCACAGTTTTGTTAGTAGATTCCACCTGTCCATTTGCTTGTGGATGATAGGGTGTAGATTTCTGATGCTTGATATGATATTTGTTTGCTAAGTCTTTCACCACTTTAGAAGTAAACTGTGCTCCTTGGTCTATTACAATCTCTCGGTGTACTCCAAATTTGACAAATATTTCTTCAAAGAGGAAGTTGACCACTGACTGTTCTGTGGATCTTACTAATGCTTTCCACCCATTTTGTAATATAATTAGTACATACTAAGATGTACTGCTTTCCTTTTGATGGTGGCTTTATTGGACCAATGAAATCAAGAGCCCATTTTTCAAATGGTTCAATGTGAACTTGTGGTTTGAGGGGCATCTCATCGGTTGGAAGTGGCTTTCCCATCCTTTGGTAGCTATCACAACTTTGAACATATTTCTTGAAATTTTTGAAGATGGATGGCCAATAATACCCCAAATTGAGCATTTTGTATGCTGTCCTCTTATCTGCAAAATGACCACCACAAGGTTCATCATGACAAGCTTTTAATATTTCTTGTCTTACACATCTTCTAATTATGAGATCATATCCTGTATAAAAGAGATCTCCATCAATCCATGTGTATCTAGCACTTTGTTTAATTATATTTTTCTTTTCTTTGGATGTGAAAGGAGGTAACATCCTTGATGATAAATAGTTGGCTATATCAGCATACCATGGAGTTATAACTGAAATGGAAAATAGGTGCTCATAAGGAAAATTATCTGAGACATGAACAATCTCACCAGAGGTTTTTAATCGAGATAGGAAATCAACCACTTGATTTTCCTTTCTAGGTCTATTCAAGACTATAATGTTGAATTCCTGCATCAATAACAACCATCTTGTTATCCTGCCATTAGTAATAGGTTTGTTCATGAGATATTTTATGGCAGAATGATCTGTATGGATAAAGACTTCATAACCAGTGATGTAGTGATGAAATTTATTCATAGCATGTACTACTGCCAACATTTCTTTCTCTGTGACTATGTAATTCAACTCTGCAGGGGTTAAATTTTTGCTAATGAAGTAAATAGCATAATTCATAAGATTTTCCTTTTGACCCAATGATTCCCCTATTGCAGTATCTGATGCATCTGTAGAGATGTGAAATGGCAAAGCCCAATTAGGCCCTCTTAAGATAGGTGTTGTTGATAGCTTGTCTTTGAGCTTTTGAAAGGCATTTTGACAATTAGTATTCCAATGAAAATGTACATCTTTTGCAAGTAATTTGAATAATGGAAAAGCTATTTTACTAAAATTTTCAATGAATCTTCGGTAATAGCTTGCATATCCAAGAAAACTTCTCACATCCTTTTGGCTGATTGGTTTTGGTAGATTTACAATGATTTGTATTTTTGCAGGATCCACTATAATTCCTGATGATGAAATATGATGACCCAATACTACTCCTTCAATTAACATCATAAAACATTTTTCATTGTTAAGAGACAAATTTGTTTCTATGCATCTTATTAGGACTTTTTCCAATTTTTTCAAGGATTTATCAAAAGAATCACCATGCATAGAGAAATCATCCATGTATACCTCTACGCATTCATGTACTAAATCAACAAAAATGGCCAGGACTGCTCTTTGAAAAGTAGCTGGAGCATTACATAAACCAAAATGTAATACCTTATAAGCATAGGTACCCCAAGGGCATGTAAAAGTAGTTTTGTCCTGATCCTCTAATGCTATATTGATTTGGTTATAGCCACTAAATCCATCTAGGAAGGAAAAATATTTTTTCCCAGCTAGTGAATCTAAGACTTGATCTATGAATGGTAATGGAAAATGATCTCTAAGTGTTTCTTTGTTCAATTCTCTATAGTCTACACAGATTCTCCATTTTCCATTTTTATTAGGTACAACAACTAATGGAGAAACCCATTGACTGTCAGAGATAGGGTAGATGAATCCTACCTTTAATAATTTTTGTAATTCTTCTTTGACTACCTCTTTCAATATTGGATTCATTCTTCATTGTGGTTGTTTGAGAGGTCTTATGTTATCATCTGTGTAGATATGATGAGTGCATGTTTCATGATGAATCCCCTGCATATCATTATATTCCCAAGTAAATGCTTTATGATAT
>JASDQU010338541.1:0-12522 GCA_032191745.1 Picea mariana
TATAATCAGATATCAGTCATGCCTAAGGATAGAGAAAAAACAACCTTCACCATGCCTTGGGGCACATTCATGTAATGCCAAAATGCCTTTTGGATTAATGAATGTAGGAGAAACATTTCAGCGAATCATGGACATAGCCTTCATCGGGGAGAAATATCAGTTTGTGTTGATCTATCTGGATGACATCACAGTCTTCTCCACGTCTGATATAGAGCATTGTTGTCACTTGAGGAAAGTTTTCTTGAAATGCTGGAGGTTTATTCTTTCCTTAAATCCCAAGAAATATTTGTTTTCTATGAAGGAGGGGGAGTTGTTAGGCCATATAGTATCAGCAGAGGAAGTGAGAATTGATCCCGACAGGGTAGAGGCAATTCAGACCCTATCACTTCCCAGGTCTAGAAAGGAAGTCCGAGATTTTTTAGGGAAGATTAACTTTCTGAGGAGGTTCGTCTCAAATTTTGCTGAGTTGGTGAAACACATCACATCCATGATCGGAAAGAGAAATAAAGTAAAATGGGCTGCTGAACCCAGGGAATCTTTTGTCCAAATAAAAAAGGCATTGAATGAGGCACTTGTGCTGATTAATCCTAATTATTCCAAGGATTTCCTAGTTTTTTTCTTTTGCTTCTTTTGATATAGTAGCAACGGTCTTATTACAGAAAAATGAGGAAGGGAGAGAGAAACCCATTTCCTTCTTCATTAAGGCATTAAGAGATGCATAAATCAGGTATCAGATCATGGAGAAGCAGGCCTATGCCTTGGTGAAAGATCTCAAAGCTTTCAGATTCTATGTCTTGCACTCAAGAGTGACTGCATACGGTCCTTCAGCCTCTGTGAAAGACATCCTTATACAGCCCGACATAGATGGAAGAAGAGGTAAATGGATTGCTAAGATCCTTGAGTTTGACTTGGAGATAAAACCCACCAAGTTGGTTAAAGGGCAGGGTTTAGCCAAGCTACTGGTTGAATCCAATTGCAAGGCCGTGGGGGTTAACTTCATCAATGCTTGCTCAGAAAATCAGCAAGCTTAGTCGTCCAACAAAATCTCTCAGGGTGGTTATCACTAGCATAATGCACCTGGTACATAGACATTTTGTACTTTTTGCAAGAATTGAATCCTCCTGATGGAATAGGAAAAAGCAAGGCAAGAGCTTTAAAGCTCAAGGCGGTCAGATATTGCCTTATTGACCAAGTCTTGTACTGGAGAGACCCTCTAGGGGTGTTTCTGAGGTGTACGAACCCACGGGAAGCCCATAAAGTTATGTCTGATTTCCATAGTGGCCTTTGTGGAGGGAATCATTTCTGGAAGACCACAACTCATGAAATTCTCAGGGCTGGGTACTACTAGGCCACCTTATTCACTGATGTCTGCAGAGAAGTCAGAGCTTGCATCAAATGCCAAAGGTTCTCAAGAAAGTAGCAACTCAAATCTCTGCCACTAAAGCCTATAATAGCTTCAACACCTTTTCAATAGTGGGGGTTAGACTTCATTGGAGAAATTCATCCTCCTTCAAGTGGCCAGGACAGATGGATCTTGACTGCAACAGACTATTTCACCAAGTGGATAGAAGCCACCCCCACCAGGAGTGCTTCGCACAAGTTAATTATTAGCTTCCTGGAGGATATCATAGCCAGATTTGGCTGTCCCAGTAGAATTGTCACTGATAATGCTGCTTCTTTCAAGTTTGAGCCTCTGGTTAAGTTCTGTGAGCAGTTTGATATTTCACTAATTCACTCCACCCCCTATTATCCTCAAGGAAATGGACTGGCAAAATCTTCCAATAAAAGTCTAATCAAACTCATTAAAATATTATTGGAAGACAACAAGAGGGCCTGGGATTCAAAGCTCAAATTCGCTCTATGGGTCGATCGAGTGACAACAAAGAAGTCCCTGGGCACCTCACCTTTTCAACTTGTTTATGGGACGGAGGTTATGTTTCCCACTCAGCTCTCTTTACCCATAGAAAAATTATTTCAAGATCATGAAGGAGAGCCAGACCATTTGGTAGGAAGAATTCATCAAGTGGTGGAAGTGCAACAAATCAAGGAGCAGGTAATGGACATAGCCCATAGTCATCAACAGAAGATCAAGTAGGCCTTTGACTGGAAGGTCAGGAAGGAGGAATTCAAGCTGGGAGATTTGGTGCTTAAGTGGGATGCACCCAGGTAGGATAGGGGAAAACACAGCAAGTTTGATGCCCTCTAGATCGGGCCCTTGAAAATCTCTGAAGTATTCTTAAATAACACATACAGGTTGTAGGATTTGGAGGGTGAAGAAGTTTTTATCGGCCCAGTGAATGGGCGTTTCTTGAAGAAATGTTTTGTTTGAGCCTTAGAAGACTCCTCTGTTTTTGTAAATATTGTTTTTGTATGTATTTTCGGCTTAATAAATGACTCCATAGCCCAACAACAAGGCACTGAAACTGTAAAGAGTTCTTAGAGCCTCATAGGGAGGACTCTATCCACCATGGAGCCTAATGTTAGCACATATTCTTGTAAGGGGGAATCTTCTCTCTGGATTCGGGTCCTTGGTGAGGAATAGATGAAGTGGGGCTTAAGACCGATAAAATGAAGTCATCCAAGGTCTCATTCATGAGCGCCCAAGCGCAACATGCATAAAATCTCTATTTTCGGGTTAAAAATCAAGCGGGTGGGCATTTTTTCTTTTTAGCGGAAAAGATCCATCGATGGAGCAGATCAACAGTCATCGGGTAAGCCAGAGCCATAGAGTTGCATGAGGTTTAGTGCATGGGCTCATCCCTTAGGGCCAAAGTCACGAATCGATCGTGGTCATTCGATCCAGTCGGGACACATGGCACCTGATTAAGTCCAGTCGTCATTTCGGCTACTGGGACTTTCAAATACAAGGGTCGAGAGAAAAGGAACGAGAACTCCCAGTGGGAGAATCCTCAAAATACATTAAGTTTCATCATGACTGTCCATATTGAATCAAATCCGGCCATTGATTGCGGATTATCCGTTTCGGCATTTCGGCTACTGGGACTTGGAAATACAGGGGGTCACTCCTCCACTACATCTGGAATCACCGAAACGTGAAATGATTAGCCGTTTTGGCATTTCAGCTACCAAGACTTTGAAATACAGGGGGTCACTCCTCCACTGCATCTGGAATCACTGAAACGCGAAATGATTATCCATTTCAGCACTTCGGCTACCGGGACTTTGAAAGACAGGGGGTCGCTCCTCCACTGCATCTGGAATCACCGAAACGTGAAATGATTAAAAGTGCCTTTGAATATAGGCACAGAGTCATGGCCCGTGGTTACTTTGGGTGATAGAAAGAGCTGCGCAAAGGGCCAAAGCATTGGGTTTAGCTGTAGGAGGCGTCGCTGCGTTCTCCAGGTGCCAATTCAACTTGGCCTCGATCTTGATCCCTGTTAGAGGTAAATAAAGGTAGGAGGAGGTGGTTGAAACCTTGCCTCACTCCTTAAATGTAAGGAGGTGGTTGAAACCTCGCCTCACTCCTTAAATGTAAGGCATGGAGGTTCTGGCAAGCAGTCTGCCCAAGATCGTCCTGTGTGCAAGTTTTCCTAAAGAATCCATGCCGATCTGATGACCTTGTTTGACCAGAGGATCCTGCACATGCTAAGTTGAATTTTAATGTCTCAACTACCCTCCTGCTGCCAAGGTGGTGAATTTCTCTGAGTATATATACTCAGTTTTTGTATTTTTGTAGGGATGGATGGTAGAGCAGAGCTCCCAACTGTAATTTTTTAATGAAGCACTAGTTTTCCTGGCTATGTATCAGCATATGAAATTTTCTTGTTAAATGTAAGGAAACTCTATTTTCATCTGATTTCGATCTCACACTAAAAGGGTTCATGATTGATTGATTCACATAAATCGTCATGACTGTGTTATGATAAAGGATTTATTATAGCGTTGTTATGTTCTTTTGGTGTTTCTGCTTTTGAATATAAGATGTTCTTGTGTTCAAAGTTTTCTTCTATAGGCCGCTAAAAGCTCGATGACCACAGAAGGCCTTTGCATTTCCTCACAGGAGTGGCTTACTCTTGCTGCAATCCAAGAGTGACTTCTGACGCCAACAAGATGCACTAGGTGCTCCCAGGGTTCCACTCGCCTCATTCTATTTTTCTTGTGCGACTTGCCCTTTCAGAACGCACTACGTGCTCCAAGGGTGCCACTCACCTCTTTCCATTTTTCTTGCACAACATGCCCTTTAGGAAGCACTACGTGCTCCAAGGGTTCCACTCACCTCTTGATTGAATTGGTAGACATCAAAAACCGCTGGAGTCAATACTCTGCTAGGTGATCTTGTGGGAGACTAAGGGCCTCTAAGGAATAATGCCCCTACCTTATTGTGCGCCCCTTAGAATCATCATGAGCGATTGTCGTAGTCTGCCCTCACGACATCATGGGTTTTCTCGAACTGGGTAATCTTTAACCTATAGTTCGAGCCATGGAGGGAGTGCTAGTAGGTTGTGGCAGGGATGTTGTCCACACCCCTCCCTCAACGTCTCTGGTTGCCATGCGTGACCCCTCTACTCCACATGTGAGTCTAGTCAGCAAGCTATCGTCAGCTTGCATCATCAACGAATCATGTCAGAAATAAAATCAATCATCATAACATGTAATCAGATTTGCATATGTCATATCAACAACAATCAAACCCCAATAGTCCACTCCCTGACTCGATCGGAGTCCAAGGGGTTTCATCGATGCCTCTGCATCCTCGAGGTCCAAGGTACTACACACTTAGGAGAACCCAGTCAATAGCATCTATCTATGTAGATACACAAAATAACATATAATCACATCCATAATGCCTCATAATCATAATCAAACAGCCAATAGTATAATAATCTGGATCACTTGCAAACAAGTGTCCTAAAAAATAAGTTCGCTCAGTGCGCACAAGAGCGGGATGTTACATAAATCCCCTCTTGGTCTAAACTTCGTCCCAAAGTTTCACCATATATAAGTGTCGAAATAATGTGTATCATAGTATCATAAGTCTATCTATCAAACAAAAATTGAAATGTTGGCACATATCATATGCCTCCTCCCCGGTCGCTGAGTTCGGACTATATTTGTCCCACTGGACCTTGACTTGATCTATTGTTCAATTCCACAGCTGTTGAATGCGATGATCCAGGAAGTGGATCGGATCAGCCGTGAGCACCCCCTCATCTAATACCTACAAGGAAATCATGTCAATAACATGTGTAGGATCACTAATATAATGTCTCAAAACATATATGTGAAAAACATCGTGCATACACTCCAAAGAATCAGGCAAGGCTAGTCGATAGGCCACGAGCCCCTTCCTCTCCACAATCTTGAAAGGCCCCATGAACCTAGGAGATATTTTATCTCCCTTTCCAAACTTGATCGAACTCTTATGCAGTTTTACCCGCAAGAACACTTGATCGCCAACTTTGTAACTATGGGCGACAGGATGCGCATCAACATAACTCTTCTGTCGATTCTGCGCTTCTTTGATCCTTTGTATTATTGTTTGCATTTGATATTCCATTTCTTGGATCACTTTTGGTCCCATTAGGACCCTATCCTCAAGTTGATCCCAACTCAAAGGCCTTGGACACGGTATAAACTTGAAAGGCGCCATCTTAATGGTTCTTTGGTAACTGTTGTTATATGTGAATTCTACCAGTGGCAAGAATTCCTCCCAATGCTTATGTTGGTCCATCACATACATACGCAACATGTCCTCCAAGACTTGGTTTGTTCATTCGGTCTGCCCATCTATCTCTGGGTGATACACAGTACTCAAGTTAAGTTGGGTTCCTAAGGCCTCTTGGAAACCAGTCCAAAATCGTCTAGTAAACATCGATCATCGATCGAATATAATCCTCTTAGGCACACCATTCAGCCTCAATATCTCACTGATGAAAAATCTAGCTATGTCAGGTGCCTGATATGTCGTACGCATATGAATAAAATGAGCACTCTTCGTCAGAGTGTCGACTACCACAAAAATTGAGTCGTGTCTCCTTGCCATCAATGGCAATCCAACAATGAAATCCATCAAAATAACCTCCCATTTTGATTCTAGAATAGCGTGTGGATGTAGTAATCCTGTTGAATGTCTATGTTCAGCCTTTACCTGCTGACATTCTAGACATCTAACTACATAGTTGACTATGTCTTCCTTCATTCCCTTCGAGAAGAATAAGGGTTTAAGGTCCACCCTCATCTTCGTGAGTCTCGAGTGAGCCATGTAAATTTCTCGGTGAGCCTCGTTTAGGATCAAACTCCTCAACTCGTCATTCAGTGGTACACAAATTCAATTTTTAAATATCAATAGTCCATCGTCGTCCAACGTAAATTCTTCAAATCTTGGTACCATCATTGTGTTTTGTCCAATAAAATCCTTGACCTCTTTGTACCAGTCATCGTCGCACTGTAAAGTTAGAATCATTTCATGTAGATTAATATGAAGAGGCAACACCAAAAATATGTGTGGTCTCTGACTCAATGCATCTACCACTCGGTTCACTATTCCTTTTATGTAAGTAATCTCAAAATCATACTCGCTAAGCAATTCCAACAAATGTCGTTGTCACGCGTTCAGGTAGCTTTGTGTAAAGATGCGTTGTAATCCACAGTGGTCCATTTTTAGTTCAAATTTTTGTCCAATAAGGTAGTGTCTCCAAACTCTCAAGGCATAAACAATGGCTAACAACTCCAAATCGTGCGTCGCGTAGTTCTCCCCATGCCTTCTAAATTTCCTCGAGATGTAAGCGATCACTCGACCGTCTTGCATCAAGACTCCACCTAAGCCTTCCTTGGATGCATTAGTGCATACCAAAAAGTCTACGTCCATGTCAGGCACCTTTAGTATCAGTTCTATTGTCAATAGCTCCTTGAGCTTCACGAATTCCTCCGCGCATTTATCGGTCCAAACAAACTTTTTGTTCTTTTTCTGCAATTCTGTGGTTGGATTTGCTATCTTCGAAAATCCCTCGACGAACCGTCGATAGTATCTTGCTAAACCCATGAAGCTACACACTTCTGGGACATTCGTCAGCGTAGGCCATTCCATAATAGCCTCGACCTTTGCTGGATCCATGAGGATACCTTCGCTGGAAATGATGTGTCCTAAGTAGTGAATATTTGATTAGAAAAATGAGCATTTAGACAATTTCCTATACATTTTGTTCTCTCGCATACACTGTAGTACCAAGAACAAGTGCTCGTCATTCTCCTCCATCATCCGAGAGTAAATCAAGATATTTTCAATGAATACTTGGACAAACTTTTCCAAGTACTCTCTGAACATCCCATTCATCAAACTCATAAATACCCCTGGGGCGTTTGTCAGTCCAAATGATAAAACAATAAACTTGTAATGTCCAAACCTCGTCTTTAAAGGTGGTCTTAGGGACATCATCCTCCTTGATCCGTAACTGGTGATACCCTGATCTCAAGTCGATCTTTGAAAACATTGTCACACCCTTCATCTGATCAAACAGATCATCAATCCTTGGCAAGTAATATTGATTCTTGATTTTTTCGTTGTTCAATTGACGGTAGTCAATGCAGAGCCTCCACGACCCATATTTATTTCGTATGAAAATAAAAGGTGCACCCCATGGTGACACACTTGGACGTATAATTCCTAGGTCCAACAACTCCTTCAGTTGCATTCTCAACTACTGTAACTCTAGGGTCGACATCCGATAAGGCGTTCTTTCTATCGGTTCAGTCCCGGGTTTCAGGTCTATGGTGAACTCCAATTCCTTCTCTGGTGACATCCCAGGTAACTTCTCCGGTAAGACGTCTGCAAACTCTGATCTCACCACAGGAAGGTGTTCTAGACCTTCCGCTACTCTCTTCTTATTTAACGTAAGGATCACATAAAGCTTACATCCCTTGCCCATGCTCTTCCGTAGCTGTAAGGAAGAGATGAACCTAAGGGAAAATCCCTAGTTCTGTTCTACAACTATGCATCTCTGTCCCTCATTATCGACCAAGCTCAATTGTTTCATCTTATAGTTGAGTATCACCTCATGCGATTCCAAACAATCCATACCGATCACAACCTCATAAGATCCTAGGATTGTGATGTATAGGTTGGCCTTGGTGACAAACTCTCCCAGATTAAGGATACAACCCATAACCTTCCCTCCAAACTTTTGTTTGGCTCCCGAAGCCATCTCTACAAAGATAAACTTATCTTATTAGACTGCCTTTACCTTAATCCTTTTTAGCGTTGCACCATAAATGAAAATCTCGGTAGCATTGGGATCTATCAAAATACTAAGGGTCTGGTCAGCAATGGTACCTGACGTCTCAAGCACAGTCAACTGGTGCTCTGGCTGGCATTTATTCACCACTGCATGAATCTCATGGGCCTTGCCCAAATCTCCCATGGTAGTTGGTCCGGCTGATCCAGATGCTCTAGTCCTCTCCACTGGGCAGTCATGCTGGTAGTGTTTCTCCCCACATGTCCAACACCCCTTCTTCGGTCAAGTATTCCTGGTACCCAAAGTAGAAGTTGAAGGCCCACCAACCTGGAATCCTGGTCTTTTCTGCTGACCAGACCTAAATTGTTGCGACTACGATTGACGTTGCTACTGATGTTGTGGTCCCCGGTAAGGAGTCCGCTGCTGAGGCGTTGTTTGCCAAGGTGTAGTGAAAGTGGATCCTCTCTGGAAGCCACTATATCCTGGTGCATGTCTGATGTTGTTGCGCACCAGATGAAACCTACCCTGCTGGTCTCACTGGAGTCCTTCTCTGACCCTCGCTAATAATCTCCTCCTCTACTATGAGGGCCTTCTAGATGGCATCATGGAAGGTTTGAGGCATCAAAATCCTAACCTTTTCACGTATGCTGACATTAAGGCAAAACAAGAACATGTTGACCTTAAGTTTCTCAGTATTAAGGTCTGGAGCATACCAAAGCAACTCCATAAAACAAGCCTCGTAATTGGGCACCATACGACTGCCCTGTCATAAGGCATTGAACTTGTTGAGATGACTCTCAATGAATTCCTCTGATAGGTACCTCTCCCGAAATTGTTCCTCAAATAGTTCCCATGACACGTCTTAAACGACCATGTTCAATTGTGGTAGGAGCGTCTTCCACCATAGAAGAGTGATCCTCTTAAGTTGAAATACCGCCATGTAGACCTTCATGTTGGAGGTATAGTCATGAAGTGTAAAGCACATCGCCATCAGGAAACAGGAAACCATACTCACACATTATCACATTGAGAAAATGGGTGAAACATGCGGAAATTAAGGACAGATAGAAATGAATACCCTCCCGACACAAACACGATAACACCTACAGGCTAAGGGACAACATCCACAATCCTGACACAATGGTCTCGACGCCCAGTAACTAGAACCTCTATGGCATGCAAACCAAATGCAAGAAGGTGCTACAACCCAAGTTCCAACAATGAACTTACAACGATCAACAACACCCATAACGGGAAGCACAGACTCTGACCCATTATCATTCTCCCTATCCAATAGGGCATGACATGATCCCCTCATCAGGAATCATGTCGTCCCCAGGTGACAGGTGTGACAATAACCCTAGCGCAACATAACCTATCTGGACCAAGGACTCAAGATAAACCCAACGCGCTAGGGCTGAAATAAATGACAAGAAGACTACACCCACACCCCCAAGCAACAGGTTGACAAGGCGCAAGAAGACATCCTTGTAAAAGAAAAAGCACAGCTATTACCCAACTTCGCCAACAAACCAAACCATTAATTGTTAAGCAAGATGTCTAAGTGTGAAGGAGTGAACTGTTACCAAGCTACTATGGTCATAAATGTTATCATAAGGTGAACTAAGTTAGGCACTTAACAAAATCAAAATAAACTGATCAACAATTACACACCGCCCATTAAAGTAAGTGAACTACTGATCTATGTTGCTTATAAAATACTCGACATTGTTGTCTAAATTAATAATCGAAATTTTATAAGAGATCTACGCTGCTTATATACATTTATAATTGTTGTCCAACTTAAGTCTTCTGATAAATCTATTGGTCAACTTAACAAACATTAAAACGAATGAGGTTGTTGTCTATATAAGGGAATAAATCAATTATATTGGTTGTCCTATCAAATTCTTATTTATTCACAACCACAATGTTATTTATTGCCCCCACATAATAACTCTTGCAGTCAATATGTAATAAAACACAGTTAGATATAAATTCACTGTCAATTAATGTTAAAATGAAGTCAGATATAAATTCACTATCAATTAAAGAAAACACATGTGTAACAATACGCTGGGTTTACCATTAAATTTTTTTGCTAAGTTTAACATCAAGTTCACTGCAATTCATTAAATAAAAATTGTTGAGTTTTACCATCAGAAATTCATTGAGTTTAACATCAAGTTCATTGTGATTCATCAAATAAAAATTGTTGAGTTTTACCATCAGAAATTCGTTGAGTTTAACATCGAGTTCGTTGTGATTCATCAAATAAAAATTGGTGAGTTTGAGTATCGGAGTTTCGCTGAGTTTAACATCAAGTTCGCAGTCAATACAAAGGGAAAATCACGGTCAATGGAGTAATAAATCGCAGTATGATAAATGTAGTGAATAAAGGGTAAATTTTCCAGGTAAATTTGCCAATGAAACGCAATAAATTGCAGAGGAGAAATCGCAGTCCAGAAGTGTTAAAACTTAAGGTAAATTATCCTTCAAATACATTAAATTGCAGAGAGGAATTGTTGTCATAAAAGGATTCAAATTGCAATTCCCCAAAACATAAAATCGAGGTGTGATTAAAGATTCAAATCAAATTCATTCAAAGGGTAAAGTCGTTTCCTATCAAGGTATGATGTCTTGGTCATCTATAGGTTTAAAAACACAGTCAACAAGGGAAAACACATTCATTCACAACATGTAAAATCGTGGTCAGTTTAGCATGTAAAACACAATCAATGCAACAACAAAATCGTGGTCAGTTTGGCATGAAAAACCCAATCAATGCAACAACAAAATCATGGTCCATTTGGCATAATAAACACAATCAATGCAACAACTAAATCGTGGTCCATTTGGCATATAAAACACAATCAAAGCAACAACGAAATCATGGTCAGTTTGGCATGAAAAACACAGTCAACGCATCGCAGTCCAATAACGAATCTGATGATATTTTATTTATTAAACTAATGGCGTATAACAATGACATTGCTATCTGAAATATGATAAATTCACTATATAGGTAATGAAGTAGATTAGCTACAATTTCATTGTAACTTTGCGGTCTTTGTCAAAAATTAGGTGTCCAATCTATATATATATACAGTATGAAATCATTGTACATATTTTAATTCCATTGTCCAATCAATGCACAATATATTTTCAATGTAGAGTATGGAAAACACATGGAAATGACAATTTCTCTATTCAAACACAGAGCAATTTCACCATCGAAATGTAATAATTTGCAGAGGAAGATTCGCAGGCCATATGGATTAAAAACGTAGAGTAAATTATGGAGTTGTTGTGCAAACAAAAATACAAATCGTTGTGTGTAAGATGTCAAGGAGATTGGGTTGAATGATGGGTGAATGTGGGTGAAAACGCAAAGAGAAAAGATAACAATGTGTAGGGGTAATCAATCACAATAAGGCGCAAGACAATCCATCAACCAAGAACAATCAATAGGGGTAGACAACTGGGCAAAAACATACTTCGCTAATCATACACGCACATAAAATCATGGCATTAGGATCTATAGGTATACTAACACTAAAGTGACGATCGTCGATCCGAATCTTGGCCGACTACTCAGGCATGGACTGATGATCTAGGGATGGGGATGGAAGATAAAGCACAATCTCTTCATAATAATCATAAAAACTGACAGAGCAATCATAGAAATCATGGATCGGTTGTCAAGGGAATCAATTCAATGCAACGAGCGTAAATCTATGATGAAATTAAGTTCTTGATTAAAAATACTAAGTAAAACACTTTCTTTACACAATTAAAAGTTCAGAAATGAAAGCGCAAAAACAGTATTTAACTACCATTCAAATAAACACAGGAGTACTATAGCCCAAGATGACATCTCTGAGGCCTTGTCCCGTGTGCCGTCCTTCTAGCTCCTGCTTTCCGACTGATGTGACCTCATATATACCTCCCAACCAATGCTAGGGGTATGATACTCTTCTTCCCCCTGAGCCCCCTGAGCTGCAAAGGGGCCACACACACGAAACCAAAGAACAACAAGCAAACAACTCACCTCGCAAGGTCAAGCTACCACTCGTTACCCGAGATGGGTATCCCAACTCCCAGAAGATAAGTTAGTCAAGACAAAAATTCTATAGCGTAACGTTATGCATGAAGAAGAGATCCATACTCCTCCTCCTCCATCATTTATATAGTTTTTCTATGTGATTTCTTTCCCAAATTCCCATTTAATTTATTTTTTGATAATTTAATTCAGAAAAACCTCCCCCGTACATATTTCACCCATCCCCTTAGTTGCACCATAAATTAATTTCATTCATTAATTAATTAC
>JASDQU010338544.1:563-12679 GCA_032191745.1 Picea mariana
AATGTTAAAAATTTAAGTAAAAGGATGAAAATGAAAGATAAAGGAGAATGTCACCATTAATAATTTTATTGAGAATTTTAGTAAAAAATTTTAAGCAGGCCGACACTTTCCATCGACTCGCGGGTTAATGGGAAAGTGTCGCGGGTCAATGATAGTGTCGCGACACATTAAAAACCTCGGAAATGTCGCGACATTTTTAAACGAAAATTTCGGCAGGGTTAAAATTTCGGGAAATGTCGCGCACAAACGTTATATCGCCGACATTTACAACACTGCTAGAAACTACTCAATCACCATGAGAACATAAGTTGAAAATCAAATCTGCATGAACACAAAGTTTGGACAGCAAAGTACACTTCATATATACATAAGAATGAAGTTACAAGTACATTCCAGCAGCTTATCACAAGCTGGTACAATATTTTCCTTCAAGCTTATCACAAGCTAGGACTCTTCAATGCATCCAAACCCTAGCTAGGGCACCCACCATCAATAGCAAACCCTAACCAGTAACATGACCTAGCAAGGAATTACACCAAACCACTCCTCACCACTCCAATGGCTAACAACAAGCTAGCATCAACACTAATAAGTCCACCTTTGATCTTTCTCCAAGCTTACCTCACACAAGTTCCACAAGCAAAGCACTCCAAGTCTCCTCTTGGGTTTCTTTTCCACAAACCCTATGTCCTTCTCACACAACCACTTCAACTCTAGCACTTCAAGTCTTCTCTAGGCTTTCCCTCTCACAAACCCTACTGCCTTCCTCCCTTGCATCAACACAAGTACAAATACTCAAAACATGTTCATCAACAAGATACAATGATCTAATGAACTCTCTTCTATCATATTTCTTGTCCATCTTGGGGTTTGCATCCTACAAACACTAGGTCTTCTCTTGTATCACATAAGCACCAAGACCTCTAGACAATGTTAGAATGGAATTCCGTAGTACATCAAAATCAGCTCCAAGTCTTCTTCAAGCTAAGCATCACACCAAGCTCCAAGACTCCTCTACTCCTCTAGGGCTCCATGTGTTGATATTATGGTAGCTGCAGGAGGTATTAACCTCTACATGTAACCCTGACAAGAATAGAAAATTCCGGGAAGCAAGAAGAAACCCTAAAGCATTGGACATAACCCTAGAAGACAAGTCAGCTAAAGGAAATATTTAATATTGAGTTTTTAGCCTCCAGAATGAGAAGTCGGCCCAGACAACTAAGGAAAAGCAGTATAAATATAGGGCACCAGAGCTCATTTGGTACATGTTATCCCCCACTTTTAGGGATAACTAAGGATATTATGTCTCAAGGCCCACAGGTCCTAGACATGGAGTACCGAGAGCTAGATCGACTTGAGCATGGCCCTGGAGGGCCCATATTTTCTCCCTTTCAGTGCCTCCAGTTTGTCAGCAGCAACAACATCCATCACCTTCGGCTTGGTCTTGTATCAGAGATGGTTCTTGCTCCATGAGGTAATGAGTCTGGGTATCATGGTATGTGTCACTCTGATCCTCAAAAACCTTTGAATATGTGCATTTAATTCCTTTTGTTTCTAACAGGTGCTTGGATCTTGTGCTTATCCACTTGACCATGTCTGGGGGGAATGACAGGATGCCCTAGCAAGCTTGTGCCCATAGGTTTTGAGTTGCCACTGGGGGGATTTCTGAAAAGTCATCGTCTGCTCCCGTCATACTCATCACTTTCCATCTTACTTCTCTCTCATCCACCCCATTACATTGGTCCGGGCATTGGGTTGGCCAGTCATTATCCTGCCATTGAGCCACTAAGGTGTAGAAACACTAGGCCTTAGTGCTCTCTCCTCCCCTTAGTGCTCTCTCCTCCTTCTTTGGCTCAATGGCAGGATAATGATTGGCCAACCCAATGCCTGGACCAATGTAATGGGGTGGATGAGAGAGAAGTAAGATGGAAAGTGATGAGTATGACGGGAGCAGACGATGACTTTTCAGAAATCCCCCCAATGGCAACTCAAAATCTATGGGCACAAGCTTGCTAGGGCATCCTGTCACTCCCCCCATACATGGTCAAGTGGATAAGCATAAGATCCAAGCACTCGTTAGAAACAAAAGGAATTAAATGCACATATTCAAAGGTTTTTGAGGATCAGAGTGACACATACCATGATACCCAGACTCATTACCTCATGGAGCAAGAACCATCTCTGATACAGGACCAAGCCGAAGGTGATGGATGCTGCTGCTGCTGAGAAAGTGGAGGCGCTGAAAGGGAGAAAATATGGGCCCTCCAGGGCCATGCTCAAGTCGATCTAGCTCTCGGTACTCCATGTCTAGGACCTGTGGGCCTTGAGACATAATATCCTTAGTTATCCCTAAAAGTGGGAGATAACATGTACCAAATGAGCTCTGGTGCCCTATATTTATACTGCTTTTCCTTAGCTGTCTGGGCTGACTTCTCATTGTGGAGGCTAAAAACTCAATATTAAATATTTCCTTTAGCTGACTTGTCTTCTAGGGTTATGTCCAATGCTTTAGGGTTTCTTTTTGCTTCCTGGAATATTCTATTCTTGTCAGGGTTACATGTAGAGGTTAATACCTCCTGTAGCTACCATAATATCAACACATGGAGCCCTAGAGGAGTAGAGGAGTCTTGGAGCTTGGTGTGATGCTTAGCTTGAAGAAGACTTGGAGCTGATTTTGATGTACTATGGAATTCCATTCTAACATTGTCTAGAGGTCTTGGTGCTTATGTGATACAAGAGAAGACCTAGTGTTTGTAGGATGCAAACCCTAGGATGGACAAGAAATATGATAGAAGAGAGTTCATTAGATCATTGTATCTTGTTGATGAACATATTTTGAGTGTTTGTACTTGTGTTGATGCAAGGGAGGAAGGCAGTAGGGTTTGTGAGAGGGAAAGCCTAGAGAAGACTTGAAATGCTAGAGTTGAAGTGGTTGTGTGAGAAGGACATAGGGTTTGTGGCAAAGAAACCCAAGAGGAGACTTGGAGTGCTTTGCTTGTGGAACTTGTGTGAGGTAAGCTTGGAGAAAGATCAAAGGTGGACTTGTTAGTGTTGATGCTAGCTTGTTGTTAGCCATTGGAGTGGTGAGGAGTGGTTTGGTGTAATTCCTTGCTAGGTCATATTACTGGTTAGGGTTTGCTATTGATGGTGGGTGCCCTAGCTAGGGTTTGGATGCATTGAAGAGTCCTAGCTTGTTATAAGCTTTAAGGAAAATATTGTACCAGCTTGTGATAAGCTGCTGGAATGTACTTGTAACTTCATTCTTATGTATATATGAAGTGTACTTTGCTGTCCAAACTTTGTGTTTGTGCAGATTTGATTTTCAGCTTATGTTCTCATGGTGATTGAGTAGTTTCTCGTGCTGGTCATGTATGCTGATTTAACATAATAGTGAGCAGATTTTGTTGAGTGATTTCAGAAGTAAATGGAAGCTAGGAGGGCAGATTTACTAACAAATTTTCTGTTTATAAGTTATTTTCAGATCTGTTATATGTTTGGGATTGTGCCCTTAGGGCTGGTCCTTGGAAACATAGTTCCCTGGAATTACATTTGTTTGGTGTTGATTTTCTTGGGCTGCCTTGTGTATTTGGTTAAATAGAAGTGAAATATATAATGCTGTAATTTATATCGGATTCAGCCCTAAGGCTGAAAGTTCACAGGGAATAGATCTGGGAAACCTCAAGTAAATGAAAATGAAGTGAAATTTATGAATTTGTCTTGAGCATGGAGGTTCATATTTTCCATAGAAAGTGCCATAGTTTGTCACTTTTTACTTTGCCAACAAACTGCACCTGTACCAAGGCTACAAATATATCATATTGTTGATTTCTTATCATCAACTAAGCTTGCTCAATCTGAATCTTTAAAACTTCTGTTTGTTGATAATATATGTAATATATATCGGATTCAGCCCTAAGGCTGAAAGTTCACAGGGAATAGATCTGGGAAACCTCAAGTAAATGAAAATGAAGTGAAATTTATGAATTTATCTTGAGCATGGAGGTTCATATTTTCCATAGAAAGTGCCATAGTTTGTCACTTTTTACTTTGCCAACAAACTGCACCTGTACCAAGGCTACAAATATATCATATTGTTGATTTCTTATCATCAACTAAGCTTGCTCAATCTGAATCTTTAAAACTTCTGTTTGTTGATAATATATGTAATATATATCGGATTCAGCCCTAAGGCTGAAAGTTCACAGGGAATAGATCTGGGAAACCTCAAGTAAATGAAAATGAAGTGAAATTTATGAATTTRTCTTGAGCATGRAGGTTCATATTTTCCATAGAAAGTGCCATAGTTTGTCACTTTTTACTTTGCCAACAAACTGCACCTRTACCAAGGCTACAAATATATCATATTGTTGATTTCTTATCATCAACTAAGCTTGCTCAATCTGAATCTTTAAAACTTCTGTTTGTTGATAATATATGTAGATGCTGATTTACATTCAATGATTCTAAATTTTGCCAATAGACTTTTGGCATATTTTGTTTGAGAGAAACGCTCCACCATTGATTTGTTAAAAATATACCCCTTGGCTATAATGCAGAAGGCCAAGATCAGTGATGGTTTTTTTTTTTGGGTGTCTGGCGGAATCGACAACTAGGGCGGGCTTGTACTCGCATGACACGGGGTCAATTCCGACTGCTACCAATATAACCTCCAGGTGCACTGCATAACCCCAAGCATGACACACGGGCTAGTCGAGGTTTGAACCAGCGACGTCACAAGGAGTGCCTTAACAGTGCACTCTATCACCAACTGGTCTACTCCCCTGGGGGCGCCAAGATCTGTGATGTTAAAAGCAATATGCAATTCAAATTTTACCCCTTGAATTGTCTTGGCTTGCTGCCTCACTATCTGTGATGATCAAATTGGCTACTTGTACCATGAGAATAATTATGCCATTGTCTAAGCTCTTAACTTAAAGATTGGAGGACTCCTATACAGTGTTGCATGGAGCAGGAGCATTTTAGGGAGCGAGAGCATCAGGAGTGTCATTTTCCAAAAATCCTTGAGAGCATCTGTTATATATATATAGTATTCATCTACAAGTAGCACAAATATGCATGTTTTCATATATTCTGCAACTAATTTGGCATTCTGCATGTTTTTTTGAATAAAAACACATATATGTATATATATCAAAAAAACATGCAGAATGCCAAATTAGTTGCATAATATATGAAAACATGCATATTTGTGCTACTTGTAGATGAATACTACATTATTATGAAGTTAGAAATACCATCCATAGTACATTAATGATTATATTGAAACTTTGAAAGAAAGCATTTTGAATAAACAAGCAAGAACATTTAAATGACAAATATAAATGACAAGCAATGTTCTGCCATCGCTTAAATTGGGATCCTCATCATTACTATCATCCTTCATCCTTTGCCTCTACCTCAATCCTCCAGGGACATCAATCAACACCACCCAATTTTGATGAAACTATCTAATCCAAGCCTTAAAATATGGTAGAAAAAGCTTAATATGCCTATTCAATGATTTTGGTTTGAGTGAACAGTACATTTTTGCTAAGGCCATGATAAAAGAGTTTAACAATTAACACCACCAACATTGGGGTACATAAAGGGCTTGGTGCTCTTTATTAAATGCCAATCACATACCGTCATATGTGATAGAATCCAATGAAAATGATGCCATCCCATCCATCCTGAAATCCTGAAATCCTGAAAACTGTTAAGTCTACTGAATTTTGAATGGGATATGAAATTCTACTTTTTCCATATGAAGTCCGATGAGGTGGGAACCACTCTCAAACATCCTGAAACAATCAATAGTAATGTTTTTAACATTACCATTAGGGAGTGTCTAGGGAGCGCTTTGGGAGCGTGGCGCTCCCAAAAGGGCAGAGAGCGTCCTGAAAAGGCCTGGAGCATGTTCTCGGTTTTTGGGAGCGTGCTCCTTGCAACATTGCTCCTATATCCACCTCTTTAGAGGTGTATCGATTTCAATATACCAGGTTCTTAGGCTCTACTTCAATACATAAAGAACCTTTGCCAACTTGCACACTAGATGCTTTTTATGTGCAACCTAGAATCCCCATAGCTGATATATATACCGTTTCTAGTCAAAATCCTCATTGAGGAAGGAACCTTTTATGTCCATCTAATATAACTTCCAGTGAAAATACGCTGCCATGGCTTGGACCAATCTAATTGTGGTTAGCTTTGTTGTAGGGGAAAAAATCTTTTCATAGTCCACCTCTTCTTGCAATACAAAACCCTTTGCAACTAACCTTGTCTTATTCTTATCTAGTGAACATTCCATTTGTATTTTGTTCTCTAAACCCATTTGTATCCATTGGGTTCCTTGGAGGCAACTCGGTGAACATGCAAGTGTTTTTCTTCACAAGTGCATCATACTCGGCCTTCACGACCTTCTCCTTGTGATGCTTGCATTCGGTTTCATTGCATGTCTAGGGTTCAAATGAATTCAGAGCAACAAACATTAAAACATAATTAATGTGTTCAACAACTGGCATATCTTTCTTCATCAGTCTCCAATTGGGCCATTCTTCTCTAGCATGTGGAAGCTCATCCTCTCCCACATCCTCCAGTGTGGTGTAACACTGTTTAGGTATATGCTTTGTTGTTTTGTTGTTCAAATCAGACACCTCCTGCTCCTTGAACAATTTCAACCTTTGTATCTTTATGTGCTTTATGCACACTCTTTTGATGCATGTACATTGTGTTGTTGATTGCAGCTTAATGAGACATCCTCTAGGTCGCTCTCCTCTAGACTGAGTTGAGACATCTGTGAGGAAGCCCAAGTGTTGGGTGTGCCCATGTGATGGGTGTGCATCAGACTCTGGACTGAGTTGTGATGACGTGTGGTCTCTTGCTTTATACTCCTCTTGACTGAGTTGAGTCAGCTTGAGATGGTCTTCTGCCTTATACTCCTGTTGACTCAATTGAGTTGGCTTGAGATGGTACTCCAAATGATACTCTTGTGGACTCAGTTGAATGATCTGTTGAGTAGGATGTCCCTGTGGCTGAGCACAGGTGGACTTGTCCCTAGTGGCTGAGCACTAGTGGACGTGTGAGATCCTTGCTATATTGTCTGAGAGTAAGATTTACTTGTAATCCTAATTTGTGATGTAAAGGGTACAAGTCGACCCCACCATATGTGAAAGATGATTAATATTTGTGTAAATATTAATTATATTACTGAGTTATTGAGGTTGGCCCTATTGTGCCAATAGACACACCTATTGTTGTGTCAAGTCTTGTATAAATAGAGGTGAATCCCCATTGAGGATCACACACTCTCACTTGTCTTCTCATTATTTCAGACCTACTTGTACGGATGAAGTGTGCACCTCTCTTGGGCGCTAGTTTCAAGGTTGTAGAGCACCCTCTTGTGTGCATCTAGGGTTTATGGTGTGGGGGATATTCTCTTGAGAATATAGCAAAGGATTGCTAGGTTTTTCCCTTGTTTGAGAAGGGTTTTCTTAGGATTCTTCTTGTGTTTTTGTGCATGGTTATTCTTCTTGTGATCTTGGTTATTGCAACACTTGTGTATGGTGTTGTTGCATTTGTTTATGGTTCAAGTACATGCTAAATGAAATAAACCTCATGCTTGAGCCTAACAATCATTAAAATTCAACATGGTATTAGAGCAGAGTTCTTGAAGAACCATTGCACAAGTTTTCAAGCCAGCCGTCACCTCCCAGTTGTAGAAACATACAACCCTCTAGGGTTTCTAGAAAAAAGGTACGACCCTCTCCTTTTTTGCTTGTTTCAGCACCTTCCATTGAAACGTTGGGGCTAATTTTGGCATAGGACTATACGACCTCCTTCAACGCATCTCCAGAGACTCAGATTGCAAATCAGAGAACTTTTGATTTTTGGCCCTAGGATTTCTAGGGTTTCTGCAAAAATTTCGGTTTTAGGGTTTCTGTAGCTCATTGAAGGATTTTTCAAGCTTACCAGTGTTCTTCTAACTCTCAAGGCTTATTGTTGGTATTCATAAGTCCAACGAAACCTAAGGTTGCTAGCCTAGCCTAGCCGTTAGGTTTCCTAGCCTAGTTGCTAAGGGTTTGTGGAAGAATCTGCAAACCATGAGGAACGAAACTTTGGTGGAAGATAGGCTTGATGGATCAAGCAACTTCAATTCCTAGAATTCAAGACTACAGATCGCCTTGGAAGAGGATGACCTGTTGAGTGTGATACAAAAGACTCTACCAGAAACAACTACCGATGAAGAGAAGGAAGAATGGAAGGAAGATGACGTCAAATCAAGGAAGATAATGATCTATTCAGTAAGAGATCATCTACTACCTTGTATTGCTAACCTAAAGACAAATTATGAGATGTATGATGCATTGAAGAATATGTTTGAGAGTACCAACACCAAGAATATGTTTGAGAGTACGAAAGCTGACACCGTTGCTACCTTCTTCATGAAGATTTCAGAGATCAGAGATCAACTGGGTGCCATTGGAGAAACCATATCAGACAGAGAACTTGTCTTGACTACTCTCAATGCTCTTCCAAGACATTGGGAACCATTTCTTCAAAGTATCAATGGTAGAGCAGATCTACCGGGATTTGATCGTCTATGGACAGACTGCACCGAGGAGGAAACTAGACTTATAGTGAGAGGAGTGCAAGACTCCCCTCATGATGGGAATCATGCTCTTTCTTTTCATACAAAGAAAGGAAAAAGAATAAATAGAAGAAGTTTCAACAAAGCTTTCAAAGACAAGAAGACTTCATCAGCTTCAAGTCATGAACACAAAAAAGACAAATCAAAGATTCAGTGTTTCAAATGTGACAAGTATGGACACATTGCGAGAGATTGTCCTACCAGAAAGAAAGGAAGACTACTTTCCTCCACTGCTGATGTTGATCCAGAGCCACATCAGAGAGATGAAGACATAAAAGATGAAACCTTCTTCTTCATATAAACACTCTCAGGTACGGTTCCTACTGATAGTGATATTTGGTTAATTGACAGTGGTGCCTCCAGGCACATGATCGGATATAAAGATCATCTGACAGACCTTGTTGAGAAAGAGTCCAGTCTACATGTTGTACTTGGAGACAATGCCAGATATACTGTGAAAGGGGTTGGAACTTCTACATTCCAACTAGATTTTGACATACCCCTTCAGTTGAGTGAGGTACTATATGTACCTGGGATGAAAAGGAACCTTGTCTCTGTTTTTGTCTTAGAGGATAAAGGCTACAAGGTTACCTTCTTTGAAGGAAAAGTTCTTTCATGGCACAAGAACTCACATATGAATTCTGCCTGAGTGGTTGGTGTTCGAGAAAACAACATATACAGATTGACTGTCCGACCATTCCAGGCCCTGTTACATGATACTATCAGTTTGAGTGAGCTATGGCATAGGAGACTTGCTCATATCCATTATAGAGCCCTTCCCTCTCTGGGGAAGATGGTAACAGGCCTTCTAGAGATACATGTTTAGCATGATGGTGTTTGCAGAGGTTGTGCACTTGGAAAGAATGTCAAGGGGTCCTTCTTGAGCAGTGACAATAGATCCAAGGGGATCTTGGACTTGATACATTCAGATGTGTGTGGACCCATGACTGTTGCTTCCTTGAACGGATATTTGTACTATGTGCTCTTCATCGATGATCACTCTCGGAAGACGTGGATTTACTTCTTAAAGACCAAGGATGGAGTCCTTGTGAGATTTCAAGAGTTTAAAGCTCAAGTTGAGAACCTGATCGGGAGGAGGATCAAGGTGCTGAGATCAGATAATGGAGGAGAGTACACCTCCATGGATTTCAGTGATTTCTGTATTGAGGCAGGGATCAAGAGGGAGTACACCGTTCCTTATAACCCTCAACAAAATGGGGTTGTAGAGAGGAAGAACAAAACCATCATTGAGGCAACCAGAGCGATGATTCATGATCAGAATCTACCTATGATTCTGTGGGCAGAAGCATCCATGACAATAGTGTATGTTCAAAACAAGAGTCCTCATCAGATTTTGAAGAACATGACTCCCAAAGAAGCTTTCATCAGAGTGAAGCTTAAGGTTGGACACTTCATGATATTTGGGTGTCCAGTATACTTTCATATACACAAGGAGAAGAGGACCAAGCTAGACCCTTCAGGTAGAAAGGGTACATTTGTAGGGTACAATGAATCTTCGAAGGCATACCGGATCTACATCCTTGGTCAGAGACAGATTGAGGTGAGCAGAGATGTCATCTTTGAGGAAGAGATAGCCTTTCGAAGATCCAGAGAATCTCAGATGGAGATTGACAGTGAGACAATACCTTCTCCCCCTTCAACGGTTCGGAGGGAGACAATCATTGATCTAGTTGATCCAGTTGATCCAGTAGCTCTAGTTGATGTTCCCAGAGACATTGCAGTAGGCCATAAAAGGCCTTCCTGGGCTCGACAGACTCTGCAGGAGGCAGAGGGACATGCATCTCCTTGAGGCACATTTCGCGAGAGCAAGAGACCACAAAGATTTTCGAGCTATGTTTTAGCCATGAGCCACATCATTGATACTGAGCCTTCTTGTCATGGAGAAGAAGAAGGTCAACAGGTATGGAAAGATGCCATGACAGAAGAGTATTAGTCCATCAAGAAGAATGATGTGTGGGATATTGTTTCGAAACCAGAAGGGAAGTCTGTAGTGACTTCCAAGTGGATCTATAAGATCAAGCATGCAACTGATGGAGGTGTCGAGAAGTACAAAGCAAGATTTGTGGCTAGAGGATTCTCTCAGGTGGAGGGAATTGATTATGAGGAGACATTTGCTCCTATAGCCTGATACACTTCCATCTGTACGATCATTGCCCTAGCTGCATCCATGGATTGGAGACTACATCATATGGATGTAAAGACAACCTTTCTCAATGGTGAGATTGAGGAAGAAGTTTACATCGAGCAGCCAGATGGATTCATGATACATGAGCAAAAGTCTCATGTGTGCAGGTTGAAGAAAGCCCTGTATAGACTAAAACATGCACCTCGTGCTTGGTATGAGAAGATGGATGGATTTCTGATGAGTTTGGGCTTTAGCAAGAGTGTTACTGATGCATACGTATACTATCATATTGTTGGTGACGAGTGCCTGATTTTGGTCCTGTATGTTGATGATTTATTCCTCACCGGTTTAGAAAGTCTAATTGCTGAATGCAAGCGTGCATTGACTTCTGAATTCGAGATGAAGGATCTGGGTATGATGCACTACTTCTTGGGACTAGAAGTATGGCAGAGGACTGATGAGATTTTCCTGAGTCAAGGAAAATATATAGTGGAGACATTGAAGAAATTCGGTATGACAGGCTGCAAATCCATTCCTACACCGATGGTGATGGATCTGAAGAAAATGAATGAGGCTTCTACTGATTCAGGTGAGATTGATCCACATCTTTACCAACAATTGATTGGATCATTGATGTATCTGGTTAACACCAGACCTGATATATGCTATGCAGTGAATGTACTCAGTCAATTTATGAGTCAGTTGAGACCAATGTTTTAAAAACCGAAACCGGTACAGGAACCGGTCGAGGGTCCAACCTGAACCGGAACCGGAACCGGTAATAAACCGATCGAACCGGTTTCAATGAACCGATTTTTTAAAAAATACATAAAATATCTAAATTTTAACGAAAAAAATATATTTTTAAGATTTTAAATCATGTTTCCAAAGCATTAGAGACAATTAGAGACAACATATCTAAAGTATGCTCATGAATATATCAAAACGACACCAAGTGCAATACATATCTAGAGATCGAAACATAAATACATAATCAATGAGGCTCTAAATGGCCTCTACAACATCAAATAACATACTAAGTTAGAGTCACTGATACTATAGGTTGGAATGCCAATGAAAAATACAAAATAGTCATAGGGTAGATACTAGAACCGTAGATGGAATAATCTCATAGCTCATGAGTCGTGACTGTCAGTAATCCTCCGTGTCATAATCATCAAGATTGGCATCACTACCACTGCTCTCTCCTCCATCCGCCTCCCCTATATCCAATGCAATCTGTGCATTTGTTGATGTGGACTCTGGAGGATGACCCCTCGAGGATCACCATCATCAAAAGTGACAGGATCTAGCACTAGTTCA
>JASDQU010338545.1:0-12522 GCA_032191745.1 Picea mariana
AGGCCCTCCTTTGACGAGTCTTTTCCTATCGACTTCAACTCATTATCCAAGAATTAGACTTAGAAACTAATTGGTACCTTGGAACTTGCATGCCTCAATGGCAGGTTTCCTCACTTTCGACAGTGGGTTTTCATTATTTACCCCTGATCGGGAGATTCCGCTGAGTGTTCGACTTCAGCTCATTTATTCACATTCATTGGATTGTACTAGTGTACCTTGGGATTCATTGACATTAATGGTGATTTCCCTCGCACTTGTTAATGGTATACACTAATGGCCGGTAATCAAGTGGTTTCTACCATGTTTGACTTCAACACATGTATTCACATGGTTAGATTCGTACTATAGAGTGGCAGAGATGAAGACCCTGGATATTTTCTGATAGATCCAAGTTGCGTTGGAGTATATTCAGTGTACTGTTACATAGATCCACATTGTATGTCTGGTGCCTAAGTTCAAATTTGATTCCTTAACACATGGATCCACAATGTATTTTTGGTGGCTATGTTCAGATTTGAGTCATAATGGCATGGATCCACAGTGTATGTTTGGTGGCCATGACTTGTCTTACTTGACATGGATCTTCGCATGTCGGCATTTATCCTTTGAGTCATTTGTATTCTGAGTATGGGAATGCCTACCTCAGTGATAATATTTTATTGTATTGTATTTCCTTGTTTGTTGGAAAGTTTCCGACCGACTGTTCCTTGTTCCCTACACACACTCGACAAAGTATTTCAGCTATCACTCTGTTCTAACTTCATACTTTGGGGGGCTCTCTGTTACACATTATTTTCATCATCCCTATGACCGTTAATGATGTAAACCTATATGTAGTCTTCAGAGGGGTCAGTGGCCTGAGTTCCTGAAGAAAGAAGGGAGAAGAACTTTCCCTAAGAAAAGAAGTTGCATTTTCCCTTGTAAAAACCCTATAAAAAAGGAAGTTCGCAGGTTGCCTATGTATTAGGGTGCGAGAATGCATGATTCTCACAGGTTACACCATAGCTGGGTTGTGAGAGGTTTGTGGGTTGCTCTATAGGCAGGGTGCGAGAATGCCTACATGTGGGAAAAACGAGCGTTTTCTCGAATCTTCTAGGAGGGAAACTTCTATGGTGAGGTGGCATCCGAATGGTTTGAATCTTACTCGCTTTCATGATTTGGTGGGATCATCCTAACCTCCTCACCTTATCCTCTTCAACTTATAAAAGTAGAGGAGCTCTCATGGAGAAAGTTAGCTTAGCTTTGGTTGGCTTGGAATTATTAGCTTGATTGGAGTGGCTTTGAGATTTTCTTTGTCAAGATAGATTGTGAGTAGCTATCAGATCCATGGTCTCAGAATCCTTGGAGAAAGAAGTGTGTGGGGAACGAAGGACAGTTGGAAGGGACCTTATGACATCAAGGCCATGGTTGTAATCTCTCTTTCTCATTTAATATGATACAGTAATATGATTCTTTCCTATAAAGCTTGTTGTGTTTTGTTGTATGATTCCTTGATCACATACATAGGTTTATATTGAGTTTATGCTATTACTATCACTTTGGTTAGTTGCATTCTTTTGCAGATTCATCATTGTATGAGCGTTGGAATAGAGCTAGGATGGTGATGGCAAGAGGAAGCGACATTTGAATGGTATGTCACCCATCCCTCTTTGGTTAGTAAATTCAATATCTAAAACTTAAGGAAAGCGTCATGTTCTAGTGTGTTTTGTTCTAGATCTAGGTGGATCTAGGGAGATCATTTAGTGTCCGCACCTACTAATTAGTCTGATAACAGCTCGTAAGGAGGTAGAGGGCATGCACTATGTGTGCACCTATCGACTAAATAGGTGCGCACATGTGCGCGCCTGTAGAGTGAACATGCGTGCTTGAGAGTGCGCCTGTGTAGTGAACAGGCGCACACACGTGCACGCTTGTGGGGTGAACAGGCAAGCACGTGTGCGTGCCTGTGGGTTAAACAAATGCACCTTGGAGGCAAGGTTGATGAGTGTAAAACTTATTTGTTTAATGTTGTTGATGGTCCATGGGGATGATTTAGGACTATTTTATGTGTTTGCAGGTGAGCATTGCGCACGATTCCAGTTGGTTGGCGAGAGTGGGATTGGTCCCAGCTGCGAGACGCCATGGCTATTGAGGAGCTAGGTGTACGTGCGACTTTGGCAGCCTATGGGCTGCTGAATTTCTTTGAGTGCCCATTGATACGAGCATAGGAGTATCTCCTGCAGTTTCTTATCCGGATGTGGAGTCCGGACCTGCATTGCTTTATAGTGCAGGGAGAGCAGATTGCCTTCACTGTGGTGGAAGATGTATACTTTTTGAATGGGCTCCCATTTCAGGGAATGCCCCTACTAGTGGATCCGGTATTACCGAGGGATCTGGAAATAGCGACAGTTGGCCAGAGATATTGTTCGGGGACAAACTTTATGCTTGACACTGTCGTGAGCATTGGGGCGATGGATGCCCTGGTGCATCACTGCATAACAACGATGATTGTGAGAGTTTATGGGTCGTTGGCGACATGGTGGATAAGTGGTGGTCAGCTGATTGTGATGGAGAGAGTGTTGGCCGAAGAGCACTTCACCTAGGGGCTTACACTGCATGCCAGGATGGTAGGGCAGCTGGACCATTGTCGGTCCATGGATACTGGAGAGTTTGCCTTCGGGTCCATCCTGGTGGCCTGGTTTTTGGAGAGGGTGCCTATGTTGCGCCCGAGGATTTTATTGGTTGTGCCTAGGGCGCGAGAGCCATGACTAAAGCGGTGATTGAATATTTTTCTTCACCATGGTGGTGGCAAGGGCAACCACTTCTTTACTGTTGAGGCAGCGCAGGTGTGGCGACAGATGTCACAGGTTATATTGCAGTACCCCTATGCTGGGGTTGACTTCTGGGAGGATCCAGACATGGTGTTGCCTCCAGGGGAGGTTTTTGACCATCGAGGTATGTTGATGATTTTGATATATATATATTTTTGTTTTGAGATAGCATGACATATGTATATAATATAGATTATGATACTATCTGTTGCTTGTTTGCATGTGCAGATGTGGCACCTCGCGGGCGCGAGGTGGAGTTGCGGAGATCGTCGGCTCGTCAGGAGCCGGAGAGACCATCGCATGGAGGGCCATGTGTTGGAGAGAGATGTTGGCATAAGGATGTCGCGACATGACTAGATGATCCGGAGAGAGCAGTGAGGAGACGCCGGTTTGATGACCCTAGTGCTGGGCCATCACATGCTCCTCCGACGGATGTCGGAGTAGATTTTGAGGACATACGCCATCGCGTGGAGGTGGTGTTATAGGATGTTCTTGAGGGCATGTGGTCGCGCATCCAGGATGAGGGAATCCTGGAGCAGTGGGTGGGGATTCCACCGCCATGGCGGGCTGTGGTATGATGGGCAACAGTAGCGGGTGCTGCCATGACCAGACGACTACCTCCAGGGCAGGAGGGACCAGTAGGGGGTGGGAAACCACCGCCTGAGGGAGGGGTAGGCGGTGGTGCTCTAGAGGCACCTTGAGTGGTGCTCTATGTATTGATGTATTTTTTTATATAGGCTAGTGAGCCCATTTTGTACCGAGGTGCTTCACTGGCCTGCAAATACTTGTATTTTTGTATGCAAAACATTTTGATGGCACTGTGGACCTTTCGATATATACATGAATATACATTTTGAGATCTATGTGGTGTTTACATGTGTTTTGTTAATGTATTGATGATGTCTAATATATATATTCTGTGACAGGTGTTTGATATGTTATGTATGTGTAGAGGTAGCTTGATGTGATATATGCCAGTCTAACACAATATTAGCTAGGTTATCTGTAGTTTGATTCAATTGTATGGGAATATGTGTAAATGTAATGGAATCAAAATGTCGAGATAACAGTCTAACCTGTAGGTATTTTCAAAAGAGGCAAGGATCGTGTATGCGGTACACATTGTTGAGCTAGAGAATGACTAGTTGAGAGTCGAGGAAGACTCTAAGGTGATGAATACGGTGATGTTGGGCATCGACCAGGAGGCCAATGAAGGCAGTGTATTCGGCTTGGTTGTTGGTCACTGAACCCAAACATATGTTGCTCGAATGGAGCATTTCATGTGAGAGGGTGTAGAGAGCCCAAGTGGCCGAAGCGAGATTTTGTGTCCAACGGCTGGCAGCGTTGGCGTAACCGATGTGGTAGGTCGGTGAAGGAAGCATCTGTCAATGGCACAAATGTGAGTTTAGACATGAGGGATGAAAAAATATTAAAAGCACTATAAAAGAAATAACCTAAAGTAGAATAACTACATTTAAGCATAAAATTTCTTTAAGTACAACCCGTTGACGGGTTCTTTGAGAGAGAGGCCTTCGGGAGAGGCCAGGATGTATGCGCCTTTGGTGAGGAAATGTTAGATAATATATGGGCCATGCCATAGCGACTCAAATTTTCCATGGCCAAAGGTATCATGAGCGATATCATAAGCCAGGATGAGGTCACCTTCGCGAAATGAGCGAAGGTTGACATGTCGACCAAAGGTAGCCTTTGATCATTTTTTAGCTGCCTCATTGTTTTGTAATGAAGATTGACGATCCTCATCCAGAGACTCTAAGTTCAGCAAGCACTGCTCCATTGGAGAAGTGTCAGGTAATAGCTCAATTGCAATGCATAGGGTGGGAATTTCACACTCGATGGGAAGAGTGGCCTCAACCCCATGGACTAGATGAAATGGTGTGAAACCAATAGCTATTTTCACAGCCGTACGGTAAGCCCATAGTGCGGAAAATAACATGTGATGCCAATTGGTCTTATGTTTATTAACTGTGCACTGTAACATGGTCTTGAGGACCTTGTTAACTGCTTCGACTTGTCTGTTAGACTGAGGGTAATATGGTGAGGCAAAATCATGAGAGAATCCTAACCGAGTTGAGAGTTCGATGAAAATCTCATTCTCAAAGTGTTTGCCGTGATCAGAAACAAGTTGGAGTGGTACTCCAAAGTGAGATATGATGTGGTTAAAGAAAAAACGCGCTGCGGTGTCAGTGGTGTTGTTGAAGGTGGGCATAGCTTCTGCCCATTTGGTGAAGTAATCCACTGCAACAACAATGTATTTGTGACCATTGCTGGAGGGGGGATTACAAGTCATGAAGTCGATGCCCCATTTACAAAAAGGGCCGGCAGTGATGACTGGATGAAGAAGGGTAGGTGGTGCCCGGGCTTTGTTGGTGTAAATATGACACTACTCACATTGTTTCATGGCATGAATGCAATCATGAAACAAGGTAGGCCAAAAGTAACCTGCTCGGATAATCTTCTAAGCAGTGGATATTCCCAAAAGATGGCCCCCACATGTGCCACTGTGGCATTCGTTCAAGACTCTATCGGCCTCATCAATGGTTAGGCATCGATGAAGAATGGTGTCGACTCCTCGCCGGTATAGGATGTCTCCGATGAGGAGGTAGCAGGGGGGCTGATGGTGAATATGATGACTCTCATCTCAAGAAAGGTGGTTACCGAACTTTTGAGTTCAGAGGTAGACGAGGAGGTCATCGTACCAAGGATCATCCGAAGTGATGTGAAAGAGGTGTTCATTGGGAAAGTCAGTATTGATGGGGGCACTGGTGGTGTCAGAGGGGAGGGCCATGACCAGTTCGGCGAGAATGAGGGATTTCTTGCTCTTGGGTGTTGAGAATTAAAGATCCTACTCCTGAAGGATAATGATCCATCGAGCAAATTTTCCATTAATTTGCCGACGACTGAGCAAGTATTGCATAGGGTTGGAATCCGTGACAACGTTGGTTGTGCGAAGCAGAATGTAGTGACGCAGTTTTTGGACTGCGAGGAGGACTGCAAGAGCTATTTTCTCTTTGTGTTTATACTTCAAGGGTGGCCTTGATAGGTTTTTACTAACGTAATAAATGACATGCTCTCAATTTTCATCACCTAGTTGCACGAGAACTCCTGCTACTGAAATAGTTGATGCTAATATGTAGAGGATATAGTCGCGATTGTAGTCAGGTGCACTGATTAAAGGGGCATTGGAGAGCGCCAGTTTAAGATTGTCAAATGACTGTTGGGCATGTTCATCCCAGTGAAATGGGATGTCGTGACGTAGTAAGTGAAGGAAACCGTGTGCGCGAATGGCATAGTCTGGGACAAATCGCCGTAGAAAGTTATCCTTGCCCTGTAGGCTCTGAAGTTAACGTAAATTTCGGGGAGGTGGAATTTTGGTGATAGATTGGAATTTGAGGGGGTCCATGGTAATACCTCTTTGGGAAACGATGAAGCCAAGGAGGTGCCCCGCAGTGACACAGAACATGCACTTGAGGGGATTCAAGCGGATGTTGTACTGACGACACCAATGGAAGATGATTTACAAATCATCAAGATGTTGGGTGCATTTCTTGGATCGAGCTGTGAGGTCGTCCAAGTATGCGAGGATGATATGAGCCAGATCTTGAAAGATGCATGTCATAGCTCGTTGGAAAGTTGTGCCAACATTCTTTAAGCCAAAAGGCATGACAGGATATGCAAAAGTACCCCAAGGGGTAGTGAATGCGGTTTTATACTGATCGGCTGGGTGAATTTGAATTTGATTATAACTAGAGAAACCATCCATGAAGGATAGATCCTCATGGCCTGCACAGTCGTCAATAATTTGATCAATGAAAGGCATAGGAAAGTTGTATTTGGGACATGCGTGATTGAGATCATGAAAGTTTGTGTAGACATGGATAGTGCCCTATTTTTTGTTAATGGGTACAGGGTTGGAAACCCATGATGTATAGGCAATGGGGTAAATGAACCTGGCAGTGCGTAATTTGTCAATTTTAGCTTTGATGGCCACTGCTTTGGACAGGTGTAGTGGTCATTGTTTTTGACGAACTGGTGTAATGTCGAGCCAGGTGTCGATGCGATGTTCGACGATAGAGGGATCGAGGCCAGGCATTTCCGTGTATGACCAGGAAAAAATATCCCGATATTCCTAGAAGAGGGCTTTATAGGTGGTGATTTCCTGAGGAGTGCAAGCAACTCCAATGGTCATTTCCTCGACGATGCCATTTTTTATGGAAATGTCAATTTTAATGGTCGGGGAAATGTTGGCCATGTTGCCTTCTTCAAAATCATCAGGGGCAAGAATGGGGTTCTTGAACTAGTTGATAGGCCCTGATGGGATAAAATATTTGGTTTCAACCACGTAGATGGGGTGTCTGTTAGGAGGCGTCGAGGATTCCCATGGAAAGAAGAGTGCGCGGTGGTGTAGCGCATCCCATGGGTAGTCAAGGTTATTTAACGCTTCAAGTATTTCCTCATCACAGTGGAAGTGACGGGAATACAAGGGGTCATGAAGAATGATATCGGTGACTGTTGTCATGTGGTTTCCCCCTAAGGATGAAGAAGTAGGGGGAACAACGCAAGGATATGGTGACGGTTCGCTCGACATGAACCAAATATTGAAGTACTGAGGAGTACCCGTGGTAGTTGGGCGTAAAATATCCGTAGGGGAATGAGTGGGAGAGTTGGGGGGATTGGGGGGTGAATCCTCAGATAAGTCATCTAAGAACCATGGAGGCATTGGAAGGGCCTCAGATTCGGGAGAAATGACATGAAGAACCTCTAGTGACGAGGCAAGGTCAACTATTGACTTTGTGGGTCATTGAAGCAGGGTGAATTGGCGTTGCCTGTATTCAATGATCATAGGACATTGGTATGTAAAATGATCTAATGATTCACATAGAGAGAAAGGGAATCTCATACATTCATTGACTGAAGTGGTGACATAACAGATGTCAATGATATTTGTTAAGGAAGATGTAGTGGGACTGGGGTTGCTTTGGAAGCTTTGGCGTACTGCGGCTAATGTATGCCAAAATCATGGCAGTGCTGGTCAATGTTGGGTATAATGGCCATATTCTGAACATATAGCACAAGGGAATTTGGTTTGCAACCCTTTACTTCTGGAATGGAGGGTGGTAGTGGTAGTACTGGCTATAGTGGTGAGTGTTGGGGGAGTTTGATTGAGTGGAATCAAATTCCGTAAATCTGGTAGAGATGGGCAGTTGTTGGTTTGGTGTCCATCTTTCTCACATAGTGTGCAAGGAGGTTGGACACATGGAGGAAGTGGAGTTGTGGGCTCCTTCTTCTTTCTCCTACCCCTAGCTGTGGTAGGGGGGTTAGTGAGTGGGGGTGTAGGGGGTATGGTGGGAGTAAGGATGGGAATTGTCATTGGGATTCCTTCCATTTGGGGGGGAAGGGATGGTTGAGGGACCATCTCTGGTGGATGTAAGTACCAAACTGAAATTGCTAACACCATATTAGGTAGGGTAAGCATTGTGGCTACTTGGAATGCTTCAATGCTCGGTGGAGGGTAAAAGAAGGGAATTTGGGTGATGGCTTGGGGAACTATCTCCCAAACTGGAATATGTCCTTGGGAGAGGTGAAATTATGGACTGGTGCGGTCGACGAGTTCGCAAGAGGCTTTTGAGGGGGGAGTTCTGTGACTAGTGGGGTGTTAGATATGATAAAAGCCTCTATAGGAGGAAGGGTATCCTCTGTGTGAGTTATGTTAGATGATACAACACATACTTGATTGGAAGGATGAAGGAGCGGTGGTGCGCCATGGTAAGTTCCTAACAATGATGGATCTTTGAAAATTCCAGGACCCATCTCGATGAGTGGGTATGCGTCGTGACTCATGTGTATGAGAGGAAGAATGTTATCGATGTTGGCAGATGGGTTAGGCTCATAATGTGAGACTTGGTCAATGGTAACGATCTTCCCATTGTGGGGGAACATCATTGTCTGAAAGACGAAAGAGGCAACTTCCTTCATAGCGTACATGTAGCTACGACTGAACAAGATATTATAATCGAGTGGGGCGTTGATAACTTCGATGTCGATGAGAATAGTCTTGCCCCCGAAATCTATAGGCACATTTTGGAAGAGCCCTTCAGGAGACGATGGTTGTCCATCATAAGCTCGTAAGGTAATGACAAAGGGTATGAGTTTGGGGGAACCAAGTTTCTTCCATACAGATTTGGACATGATGCATGTAGATGCACCTTCATCAATGATACATCGATGAACTGTGATGTTACGTATTTTTACTGGTATTTGAAAAGCGATCAAGGTGGGAAGGCGAGGTTCTCCACTGTCGAGATCAAAGGTAATGAGTCGGGTATCTGCAGGGTCGACTGCCCCCAAGGTAGAAAGTAATGATTTCCGTTGAGTGGGAAGAGGATAGAGGACCTCCAAAACTGACATGGCAGTCGGGGATTGTGCTAATTCGTCAACCAAACTGTAATTGTGAGCTACCCTAGCCTATGGGTTGTGGACATTCCTGCACAATGGGATGCGAGGGATGCGAAGAGGTGGCTCGGCGGTAGGGAGAGGAATCACCAACGGGGGTCTCGTCGGTGCAGGGTTTGTCTCTGGAGGGATGGGAGGAGACTAAACAGGTGCATGATACTGACGATTACGTGATTGTAGAAGGATTTCTTCCTCACTAGTGAGGAGGATTGTGTGATCTACTGGATTGTTTGGGTTGAGGTACTATCCCACCTGAGGTAGGGGATGTTGTGTGTCTTGTTGAGTGTTTATCACACCTTGGTGTGGAATAGGATTATGCAGCATGGTAGGGGGGGGTTGTTGCACATATTGTTGTGGTGCTTGCTGAGGGGCAGACAGTGCTAGAGGATGGGGTAGAATACCTGAGTCTTTCAACCATTTGAAATCAGTGATTTGGGGGAAATGATGAGTGTAATGGCCGAACTCACCACAAAGGGCACAAGGGAAGTTGGTTTTAACAGTATTTTTATTTCTCCCTTGACGCCTATTATTATTTCCCCCTTGGGGGTTCTGATTTCCTTGGTTCTGGTTGCCCCCAGTGGGTTGGTTTTGTTGGGGTTGATTCCCACCTTGACTTGGGTTGTTGTTCCTGTTTTTTCCTTTCTTTTTGGCATTGTTCGATGGATGGGTTAGATTTTCCATATTCAGTTGTTCAAAGTTTTGATATTGATGAACGGGAGAGGGTTGAACAAAATTCACCCCAACATGAGGATGTGGGGGAGCCATGGGTTGTGGGGGGCTAGGAAATGGGAAGTACAGATTCTGTGGAGGTAACGATCCGTAAGGTACATAGGAAGGCGTAGTGCTTTTGCTAGTACTATAAGATGAGGTAGAGGGGGTACCAGAACTTGTTTGAATAGGTGGGTGTATGGGGGGTGCCAATGGTGACCCACTAATGGGTGGAGGCATAGCAACAGGGTATGGTTGTTAATAAGAGGGTGAGGGGTAATAAGAAGTGACCTCATATTCCGACGGGTATTGGGGTGTGCCATACATTGGTGGTGGTTGGGGTTGTGGGCTGTGGTGAGTGGTGTTACCAATCAGTCCGTCTGTTGAGTGAGACATCCCAGGTTTGTCTTGGCCAAATAGCACCGGTTTTGAAAGATCAGGAAGCACAATGTATAGGTACCCTGACTGTGCATAGATGAGGTCATATTGTTGAGCCTTACTGATGGATTCCTCTTCAGATTGAGGGAAGGTGGAAGCTACATCCTTACCGAGGAGAGAGACAAGTGATCTAAGAAACCAGTCAAGACACTGTTGTTTGGCAGTTTCTTCTTTACACAAACTACGTCGCCTACGCCACTCATGAATGTGATCAACGATATGTGTGGTTGAGGTTTGTTTGAAATTATAGAGTATTTCTAGACCATTGTCATGGCAGATTGGTAATTGGAAGAAGGTCAAGAATGCCTTGGCCAAGGACTTGAAAGTCGCATGGGACCCTGATTTTTCTTCTACATACCATTTGGCCAATGGGCCAGTGAGTGTGCATTGAAATAATTGAAGTCTGATGGAATCATCCATAATGCTATTGGAAGAGCACCAGAGGTGAAAATTCATGACGTGGTTGGCAGGGTCATCGCCTGCCTTCCCTTCAAAGTTGGGTATGTCTGAAGGTAGTTTGGTGGGCATTGCAGGCCATGTGGGGTTATGCAATATAGGATCATTGGTGAGTTTGCTTAGATCTGGTATGTTAAGAGAGGCCAAATATGGCATCTGTAGTGGGGGGGGGAGGGTTAGCTCTAGCCATGGTGTGAGTGTGTTGTGAACCTGACCCTTGAGGGGGGCTAGGTGGGTTGGTACTTCCCCCTTGAGAGGAATTGGGTCCCCCACTTCCGTGTAAAGGAGAGCGAGTGGATTGAGGACCTTGGGAAGTGGACCCAAGTAATGTGGAACCAAGCAAAGTTGATCCTAAAATAGTAGCACTCACAAGAGTGTGTGAAGGTGGTGCCTATGAGTGGGCAAGACCAGACACTCCCCCTAAGATAGGAGGGAGGTTTAGCAAGCGTCGTGAATGACGGGGATTTTTTGGGTCCCCTATGATGTCCGACTAGCTGAGTGAATGTGTGCAAATGGTGGTGAGAGTAATAAAGAAACAAGAGCCTTTGTGTTGCAAATTTGAACTTTACACAATATAGATATCCAAATCAAAATGTAGTCGGGAGTGCATCATACATAAAATGTTTTGAAAAAGAAGCATATATGTGGATAAGTGGGTTTTCTCCACGTGGGGAATCAAAAACAAATGCTCGTGTCCTAGAAGACGTAACGTCCTTCCTCTCAAATAGCACTAGACCTTCCAATAGTACTCAATAGTGGGTCTAAAGTCACCAGAAGAGAAACTAGTGAAGGATGAAATAATTGGTTATAATGAGGGGTAAAGGGGGCATATCCTGAAAGAGATGGAGATATTTCCCAATAGCCACACAAAATCCAATCAAGGTGCAATGGCATCCCACAATTGCCACCTGGGTAGATGTCCTAAAATTTGGTCACTAGGTACCTTGGTCAAAGTGTGGCATATAGATTTTTGGCCTAAGAAATGGGTCACGGGATGGATCCCGTACAAGAGGTGGGTGCCTCAAGGGGGGATGCACAGAACAACCAGACGTCGGCCTTCAACCCTTCACGGGTATCTCCCTGCCTTATGGTGTTAGGAACACTTGACTTGGAGGATTTTCAATGCCCTATTTGACAACTTCTATGGTTTTGACAATGTGAGAACCAGATAACGGGGAGTTATTTGGATGTCTATCCCCAAAATCCTACCTAGACTAAAAAATTTCTTTTGGCACCTCCTGTGGAGGAAAACTTTAGTGATTTTTTAGAAAAATTTTAGATGTAGTTGTTTTGAGAGGTTGGGGGTGTGAACCAACCTCGTTGAATAAAAATGGGAGTGGATAGTTTCGTCGAGAAAAGGGTGGGGTGTTTTCAGAATCCCTTTGGAGGAAACTTACTTTGACCTCCACGTTTCAAGAAGAAGCTATGTGAGTGAAAAGTGACTTTTTTGTGTGAGTGAAAGTGTGCAAATTTTAGTGAATTAGATGTCACCGTGTTGCATGTGGACTTCGCTTGGTCCTTACAAGTGTTGATTACCTAATTAACTAAGTGCCTTTGGTACAACCTTGCGTAATTCAAAAGTCCCTAGGAAGCTAGCATGTGGACATGTGGGTCCGTTACTATCCCTTTAACTCCCTAT
>JASDQU010338546.1:0-12355 GCA_032191745.1 Picea mariana
GAGTGTGGCCATCGGATACAGTTGTGCCTCTCAACATTCTTTTTCTCAACATGATGTAATGTAGGGATTAATCCCTGCATGTGTCAAGCAAGGAGGTTTTTCATGCTTAGCGAGGCCGAAATTCCCACAGAAATGGTGAGGCCAAAATTGTCGTAGAATGGTTAAGTCAGTCTTTGGTATTCAATTTGTTTCAATTTATACAGGTTTTCCTGTTCGCAAAGTTGCGGTCTTTCCCTACCTAAAAATTGAATAATTGATAGTTCAATTTACTACTTTTTCAGAATAGTTTAATAAGCATTTTTACTAGTTCAATTTATCGTTATTCCAAACTTATTTAATTCAAAAGAAAAGTATGACATTTAGATGATTGGTCTATGGATTGGATTTTAGTAAACATAAAGAGTATTTGAGGTAAACAATTCTACACTGGATAATAATACAAGAATTCATACTTGAATCCTGTGGTGAGCTAGACCGAGATTCTTCTTTTTCCTATGGTGATGGTCGTGATGAAAATTATGGTCCTATTTGGCAAAAGTCCTTTCTCCGCTGCATTACTTCACGTTGTATTAGGAAGCTAGATCAAAATTTCCCCTGCAGTGCGTGAACAATGACTATGGCATAAAACTTACGCTTTACCCCCCATTGATGAGACAACGTTAGCTACCCCATGGCTTTCACAACCATCACAATCAGCCAAAATTAGGATGAGCCTCTTCACATTCCAAACTAAATCCGATTTCAATGTTAATTGGATTTCTCCCATCGTTCGAAGAATCAACGATTATGATGGCTTTCCCCTTCCCATATAAGAAATCCAGAATCCCAAAATCATGTCATCTTTTTTTCATTCTCCTCCTTCATCATCAAGAAAAGAAAATGGGAACTGTTGGCCTTGATTTCATATCATGAAGCTTCCCTTGTTCCCATTGTTGCCCCTTTTTTCTGTAACTTCTCCCCACCACCCGATTTCTCCATATTTTCCTGTAACGTACTCTCGCTAGGAGGCCAACTTGTGAGGGAGAATAAAACCTAATTAACCTATGTTTTGATCCATCTGACTAACCACCCCCACGAACCACGAACTCCCATAAGAATTTCTTGAACGCCCATGAACTCCAATTAACATATTATGAAATCCTATAAACTCCCAATGGATCCCATATCCTTACTAACATACTATGCATTGAACAACCTTGTCTTCCTCCTATTCATATCCCTTCCTGCTACGAGACACAAGATTTTAGTTGTTGGGGGATAATAAATGAGTGGATGATAGTAAACTACCCTCCTTGTGAGATGCCATTGAAGTATCCTGTGGCTAAAGTGGGGTTGTAGTCAAGGTAGTCAGGGTGCAGAATGAGTCTGGAAGATTTTGGTTTCATGTGAGCATAGAGATTTTGTCTTTCGGTCTGCAACTTGTAGAACATGTTGTATAAATTTGATTCCTTTTCCTAGAATATGCAGTTGTTTCAGGTGAGCTAGGACCGTAAAAAATCTAGAGTGAAACCTCTATCTTCCTCTACAGCTTCAGTGGTCCAATGATCGAGTGCTATTCTTAGGATGTCTCCCTACCATTTTTGTAGAGGCTCCACTCCAACCTTACTGCAAATAAAGAACAATGTGGGAGACGAAAAAAATAAAAAACAACTTGGAAGATTCAATCTACATGTGTTAGACTGGTGTATAAGGGTAAGTGCAAGAAGTTCATGGCTGAAAAAGTGAGTGGCAAGCCATGTAGTAGGCATGCGCGCTCGAAAGAATGAATGTGTGTTCTTAGGAATGCGCACATGTTTCTGAAGTCTTAGGTTTGGAGGTGGCCCAACCTCCATGAGGCGTGCCACGTAGGTTTAGTGGAAAGAACACATGTGCATTCTTATTTGTGGTCATTGTGTACAAAATGCACTCTTGTTGAGAAAATTGAGGAGCTAGAGAGGAGCTAGAGAGGAAGGATCTTATCCATGTATGTTTAATTTATCATGTTTTAACTCAATTTAGTCATTTCCATTTTTTTTTGGGTTCCAGGAATCAAAATTAAAAAATAAATTGTGATTTTGTATTTTAATTAAAAAAACAATCTAATTTAGATGCCATGGCTTTGTAATTGTAGCATATATAATATAATGGAACCCAGAGACAATGTAATCCACTCAGAAGAAAACCAAGAAGATCAAAACCCCAATCCACCATAACCACCCATTGTAAACACTCAAATTGAAGAGGGGTTGGCTATATTAAGAATCATTAAGGAACAATTGAGGGACAATAGAGAGCCTAGCAGAGTCTGCTTGGCCACTTATTTGGAAATCATTGTAAATTTCATTGCAAGTGCCCAAGGGAAACTGGCCTCTATTTCTGATTATAGGGAAAGAATGTATGAGTACTACAACACTGGTTTGGACAAAAACCAAGTGAAAGAGATGGGAATTTAAAAACCACAAATATTGTCTATTTTTAGGGATCCTAGAACTGGAAAAGAACTACCATTAAACAAGAAACACATCTCCATTATTTGGTCCATCCATCCCTAGATTAGTCAAAATTTGATGGATAGGTGGTATACGATTTTTGATAAACCTCCCTGCAATAACAGGGAGGTTCCCTTATATTTTATGAGAAAATTATGGGCTAAGTTTATTATGGGTAAGAATGTCAACTACTTTGACATTGGTAAATTCCATGGGGTGGGTCTAGGGTCCACACATGACCAAGATCATGTTAGGAGGGACCCTGTGTTAGGTCCTAGTACCCCCAGGAGAAGGCCTGAACCCCCTACCCAACATCCTCTTGTTGCAGAGATCTTGCGACAAGTAAATCTAGCCATTTCATCATTGACTCATATCCTAGTGTAACATAGTAGCTTTGTTGCACTATCTGGGTAGGAGGTGCCTTCTAGTGACATTGATAGAGGGGTTGGAGGTTCAACATGCACGAAATATTATTGTAGGGAGAGGGAACATGGACATAATGATTGTCCATGTGAACCTCACAGATGCTCAAGCTGCGAGAAGACAACATAGCTTCATGGAGGAGGTTAGTATCGTAACCCTCTTTATCTTATTCATCCTTATATATTTATTTTGTATCATGTGATTTATATCGATATTTCATTTTATGTTGTTTTGTACTTGTTATGTCCTGGCAGTAGACCCTCTATGCCGATGGATGCATCAGTGCCTAGCCCCAACATTGATGCAGTCGTAGAGGTTGCTTGTTCATTGGGTGCACCTCACACTTAGGTATGTGTCACATATAATAAATTCACCTTAGTCATTTATTTATTTTATGGCATACTCAAATTTGTAATGTTTTCATATTTCTACAGGATTTGGGAGTAGGCGATGTCGAGGATTGTCCATCTAGTATGGACAAGTCACCTGCGTCACATGTATCATGTGTAGAGTTAAATATCATATAATTCTGAAATTTTTTGTGTTTATGTTTTTGTATTTTACTAGTTGGTACCAATGGTTCAATTTTATTAATATGTATGCAGGTTCTAGATATATTTTCTAGCTATAGTACTTTTGCACTCCCTAAGCACCTGAGAATTGCTTCTGGGTTACTTTTTTCCAGGCCTAGGGATTTGCAATCACTGGTACAACCTGTGGGTGACCATCGCAGCCCACCCCCAACATTTCCATTGGCCCATCGACCAAGACTACCACAATAGAGGTTCTCTCAAAGCAATTTGTATAACCTAGTGCTCCATCTACTAGTGAATCTCCATTGAGGCCTAAGATATTAATGTCGAGATAATGCATTGATGATAATGCTTCGTGAATTTGATTTTACACATTTTTGTTTAATTTTCTTGACTTGATCCATGTAACTAATGTAGGGTGGAATCACAAAGAGACTGGGGTCAGGGAGGAGGGTAACACCCTCAAGAATGACAATAGCATATGCAGTGAGTTGTCTTACGTTAAATTACAAAGTATCAATTTGCATGTTTATTAATTCATTGAGGAAAAAAAATTATATCAATATTTATTCTTTGTGTAGTTTCCAGAGTGTCGAAGCACGCCCAAGCCTATAACCTCTTGAGGTGCTTCCTTGGGAAAGAGAATAAAGATTTATTTCTAGGATTCTCCTAAGGGTGGCAAGGGTGGTAGTGGTAAATTATTGACAAACTACTGCCATTTTGTATCTAGGCCACAATATGGATGTTTTTTTATGTTAGGGAACTTCTTGTCACTTTGTATATTGGCCACGAGTTGCCATTTTGTAAAAAATGAACAATTTAGACAATGTTTAATATATATATATATATATATATATATATATATATATATCATGGCATGTTTTTTATGAATCTCATTGTTTATGCATTTTATGTTGATGAATGCATGAATTTCAAATTGTATGAATTGTATATGTATTAATCCCTTGATTATTTTGTAAAGTTATTATAAATACTTACGTTACGCATTAACGAATATGTTATGGTGGAAAAGATTTCTAGGTTCTAAATCCATAACCAATTAATGCTTCTCAAGTAGCATTTCTTGCTAATCAACCATGTATCTCTACATCACCAATAGATCATTCCTTCCTAATTATTTGCATGAATGTTGTGGATATCCATATTCTAATTCACAACCAACAATGCATGGACTACCCCTTGAATTAGGTCCATCTAAATCCAATGACAATCCACACTCAAATAGTGGTCACTTGAAGATATTGTGACCTGAAAAATGGAATATTACAATAATTTATTATAGAAATAAATTTTCTTATTTATCTTCTACATAATTTGAAATCACTTAACAACCTTAGCTCAATGTTATGTCAAATTAACCTCCATAAATAGTACTATAATTTTTCAATTGTGAAGATGACATAAGCTAAAATTAAATTATGCAAGTACACAACAATTGGACAACCCAAACAGTTCATATTTATTTATATATGAAGTACATGCAACTACCAATATCTTATCAAGGGTTGTTGGAAGTCGGGCTCTTCAAACCCTAGCAATGGAAACCATAATATAACATTAGTCAATATCTCACTCCATTAGAGATCATCAACAATGTAGCATACACAATGGTAAGTCCTTTTTCGAACCTACATTTGTATCCCACACTTGTACAAGATCAACTCCCTCTATCTTCTCGATAACAAGCACATTAGGTAGCACTAGGGTTTTAAAATGCCACAAAACCCTAACTTCTTCTCTTACCAGAGCTACATGATAAAAATATTTCTTTYCTCATGTAGGTATAAGTACTTGTATTCCYAGTCTCCTTAGGACAAAACCTTGACCCTAGTCTTCCCTTGACATTCCTTTGAGAAGCCKAGTTGTTAGCTTCTYAGTTGATTCAATATAATTTGACGAATTTCTAGGGCACACACATTATTCCCCTTTTCTATGTATGACAYATATAAAATCATTTCATTTATGTGTAACTCTTCMTAAATTCCAAAAATACTATTCAATGACTMATTAATGCACTTAGSTTTGTTTAATGTGTCTACTGGGTATATGTAAMGTTTGTTAAATCCATCAATTATTAATAACATTTATTCAATCTTCAATGGTTTCCACTATACTTATTGATTTAGATCAATAGAATGATAGAGTTCACATGGAAACTAGATCTTAGAATGGGTTTCATTTTCCACCTACAAATAAAGGTTTCGAGGTTACATTTCTTGACACACCATAGAAAGTAATACTATGCTACCAAAATTCCTCGAGGGAGACTTGAAACCATTATTATTTTCCTTTCACCATATATGAGAGTTTAGTGCACACTTCTATCCAATTTTTGTGTTAGATCACACAAGGAGACAAAGGACCCTCCAAAACCCAATCCCACAAACCCATTGATGCCATACCATTTCCATTCCATGCCATTGCCGTCATGACTTTCCAAGTCATTCCATGGCATGTCATTGCCATGCCATTTCTATTTCCACGCCATTTCCATATTGAAAATACATTCCATGCCATGCCATTTCCATGCATTGACATTTTCATGCCATTTCCATTCCTTTCCATGTCATGCCATTGTCGTTTCATTTCCAAGCCATTCCATGCCATGCCATGACATGTCATTTCCATGCCATTTCCATTCCTTTCCCTACCATTTCCATCCCTTTCAATGCCATGCCATGCCATTTCCATGTCATTGCCATTCCTTTACAAGCCATGCCATGGAATTCCATTTTCATTTCCATGTCAAGCTATGCCATGCCATTTTCATTTAGCTTCTCATGTCTTGTCATGTAGTTTCCCATTTTAACCTATATAACAATAAATATAACGTTCCATAAAATTATGCAAGGAAAAATTCAAATCAAAATGTGGATTTCAATGAAACAAGAATAAAAAAAAAAGAAGCATTTCCATGCCATTTCCATGCTTTGCAATTAAACCCTTGGAATACACCTTGACACATTTTATTAAATTTATATCATAATTTCCGTCCCTCTAGGGCTTGACATCTTCAATATTCTATGGTTTTCATGTGTCATCTTGCATTTCAACAAGCATTTTTTATCTAAACCCTAGTTTAACCTTGCATTTTTATCCCCCTTTCAAATAATGATTACTTGTTTTAAGGGTTGTTATATTTGTCCTTGTATTTTCTTTCCTTGGCTTGCCTTGCCATTCCATTCCTTACCTTTGAATTTCCTTCCATTATATGCCTTGCATTTCCTTTCCTTTACTTTTCATGCAATTTCCATGCCTTGTCATTCCATTCCTTTCCATGCCATGCCATTCCCAGGCCTTTCCAAGCCACGCCATGCCATGCCTTTCCATTTTCATGTCATTGTCATGCCATTTCCATGACTTTTCATGCCATTGCCAAGCCATGCCATGCCATTGTAATGCCATTTAAAATACATGCCATTGTCATTCCATCATCATTCCATTTCCATACCATTTCCATGCCATGCCATTTACATTGCATTTCCATCCCATTGCCAAGCCATGCATGGTATGGTATGGTATTCCTTGCCTTGCCTTGCCATGATATGGTATGGTATGGTATGGTATGCCTTACCTTTCATTTCCTTTCCATGGTATGGTATGGTATTCCTTGCCTTGCCTTGCATGGTATGGTATGGTATGGTATCCTAGCCTTTAAAATAAGTTAGTTAAACAAATTTCAACTTACACCTCACATGGTATGGTATGGTATGGCCTTGCATGGTAATGGTATGGTAGGGCATGCCTTTCCTTGGCTTGCCTTTCCATGGTATGGTATTCCTTGGCTTGGATTTCCATGGTATGTTTAAATGAAATATGGAACATGACAACCCTACAATATTCTATACATCAATCCCTAAAGGGATGAAAATTATGAAAAAAATGTAATAAAAGGTGCAATGTATGGTAAGGTATGTTATGGTATCCTTGGCATGGTATGGTATGCTATGGTATGGTATCCTTGGCATGGTATGGTATGGTATGGTATGGTATGCAATTGAAGGCAAGTCAAGTAAAGGAATACCTTGCATTGGCATGCCATGTCATGCCATGCCTTTCATTACCTTTCTGTTCCTTCCATTGCCTTGCCTTTCCTTTACTTGCTATGCCTTGTCATGCCTTGCCTTTCCTTGCATGGCATGGTATGGTATGGTATGGTATGATATGGTATTGTATGGTATCATATGGTATGGTATGCCTTGCCTTGCCTTGCATGGTATGATATAGTAAGGTATGGTATGGTATGGTATGCCTTTCCTTGGCTTGTATTTCCATGGTATGGTATGTCTTGGTATGGCATGGTATCCTTAGAATGGTATGGTATGGTATTTCTTTCCTTTCCTTGTATTTCCATTGTTTTCTAAAATTCAAGATGGCACATGACAACACTACAATATTCTAGACATCAAGCTCGAAAGGGATGAAAATTATGAAAAAAATGTAATAAAAGGTGTAATGGTATGGTATGGTATGTTATGATATCCTTGGCATGGTATGGTATAGTATGGTATGGTATGGTATGGTATGGTATGTTATGATATCCTTGGCATGGTATGGTATAGTAGGGTATGGTATGGTATGGTATAGTATGCAAGTGACGACATACCTTGCCTTGCCATGCCTTGCATTTCCTTTCCTTGCCTTGCATGGTATGGTATGATATGATATGGTATATATGGTATGTTATGATATGGAATGATATGATATGGTATGGTATGCCTTGCCTTTCCATGGCCTTTCATGGTATGGTATGCCTTGGTATGGCATGGTATGATATCCTTGGCATGGGATGGTATGATATGGTATGGTATGGTTTTCCTTTAATTTCCATGATATGGTATGGCATGGTATGTTTTTCATTGTCATGGTATAATGAAATTCAAGATGGCACATGAAAACCCTACAATATTCTATACATCAAGCCCTAAGTGCTGACAATTATGACAAAAATGTAGTAAAAGGTGTAATGGTATGCTATGCTATGCTATTGTATCCTTGGCATGATATGGTATGGTATGGTATGCAAGTGAAGGAAAGTAAAGTGAAGGCATACCTTGCCTTGCCATTCCATGCCATGCCTTGCATTGCCTTGCCTTGCATTTTCATGCATTGCCTTGAATTTCATGGTATGGTATAGTATGGTATTGTATGACTTGTCTTATCATTGCCTTGCATGGTATGGTATGGTATGGTATGTCTTTCCTTGCCTTTCCTTTCCTTTCCATGGTATGGTATGGTATGGTATGGTATGCCTTGGTATGGTATGGTATGGTATGGTATCCTTGGCATGGGATGGTATGATATGTTATGGTATTCCTTTCCTTTCCTTTCCATGTTATGTTATGGTATGGTATGGTATGCCTTTCCTTTCCTTGTCATGGTATGCTAAAATGCAAGATGGCACATGAAAACCCTACAATAGTCTAGACATCAAGCCCTAAAGGGTTAAAAATTATGACAAAAATGTAACAAAAGTTGTAATGGTATGGGATGGTATGGTATGGTATGTTATTCAAGTGAAGGAAAGGAAAGTGAAGGCATACCTTTCCTTTCCATGACATGCCTTGCCTTTCCATACCATGCCATGCCTTGCATTTCCTTTCCTTTCCTTGCCTTACCTTGCATGGTATGCAAATATATATATATATATATGTGTGTGTGTGTGTGTGTGTTTGTGTGTGAGACAGAGAGAGAGAGAGAGAGAGATAATAATAACCATACTCTATGTGATATACACAACAACATGTGTTATAAATTGTGTTTATTAGAACATATCAAAGCTTGCATTTATGAAAAGATATTTTTCCTAAGTTAAGTGCACTATGTACTGTTATGAATATATCATAAAACATGTTCTGTGTAATGTGAAGAAAGTGTTTAATATGGGGTTCACGGTCCCTAGATCCCCTTCTCAATTTTAGTACATCCTTTTGGTTGGAAAAAGGCCTTGTCTTCTCATGCTGAAAATCCTGAACTAGTCCCTTAACCACTCCAATTAAATTCATGTCAGAACAATGTAGCCTACTAGTGAAGGCCCACAAATATGTTTCCCCCATGTGTTAAGGCTATCTCATCTATGAGAATAATTTCTAAGGGTTTTGACATTGTATTTCAAGAGGTGAGAGGTTTGTTGTAGCAAATGATGTTTTATCGTGCTTTTACTAACAATTGATTGTGACAAGACACGTCAGGCTTCATTGCGGTCTTTAGAATGAGATTTATTACCAATTATTTGAAAATCATCTACAAGGTTTCTAACAATATGATGACTTGTTTCTACACTTTTTACTGTTTTAATGCTTAAAATTCTCCTAACAACAATCAAACTTCTAGATTTTAACAAAGCTAAAAACAATTGACATTTAGTAGCATCGGATTTTGGTTCAAAATATTATTTAATGATTTTATCATAGTGATAATGAATAGTACATTTAGGTAACTTACCTTCAATTTATGCTAGACCACTTTCATTGAACTTAAAGAATTTAGGATTTCTTCGTTGCACAATGCTCAATCTAGGTAGGGACGATGAACCCCTATTCTGGCACTCTTGACCTCCATGATCTAAAGTTAAAAATGTTGCAGTTATTTCCCCTTCAATCACCAATGGATCAAATATGGGAGGAGAGTGGACATGATATTGACTAGTTTCTAGAACATTTGACTGTCTATCAAGAGATTGCAATACATGAACTTCTTCACCACAATGTTTTACACCGGTTGCTTCTCTAATTTCATCCATTGTATAATCATCTCCAAGCAAATCCACCATCATTTGGTCATCCGTGACAAGTTTTCTTGATGAGATACTATATGGATTTATCTCTAAGGAACTCTTGTGCTTTGCTTCTAGTGATGGAGTAGAAACAATAGTGACATATATTCTGCTAGAAATTGAATTTCCCTCTTCTAAAATCCTACAATTTGACATACGTAACTTTGTTTTTTCTCTTTCTTCCTCTACCTTTTCAATCGATTTATTTTTTCTCAAGGAATTTATTTATTGAATCCATTGGTTCCCCATGTTTAAATATAAAAATTATCTTCCAAACACCCATAAAAAAATTGTCTCTGTATTAGGTAATAAGGCACAACCAAGTGGAAAATTTTGTTTTTGTATTACAAAAGAAGGCACATCTAATAATTCCAATTCCAATTACAAATGAACTTGGACAAATATTTCTTTAAATTCCAAGAAGACACAAGCATATACAAACAACAATTCCAATTTTACTTCGAAAAATATTTCTTCCAATTCCAAGAAGACACAAGAAGATACAAACAACAATTCCAATTGCACTTGGACAAATTTTTCTTCCAATTCCAAGTATACAAAAGAAGATACAAACAACAATTCCAATTGCAATTGGATAATTTTTTATTCTAATTCCAAGTAAACAAAAGAATATACACATAACAATTCAAATTGCACTTGAAAAATTTGTCTTCCAAATTTTCCTACAAAGGTCTGGCAATAGCACAAAAGTATCTATGAATCTAAAATAAGTAAAACTTGTTTGTGCAGGATATTTGTGTCTGAATCTCTTGCATATTTTTTTCATCCATAAGATAGATGAGGTGGGGTGTTCTTGGTACAAAAAAAGGCGTAGAAGGAATGTGTGTGCATTCCTATAACACGTGTGCACTAAAACACATGCACGTTCTAGGAACACGTTCTTCAAGTCACAAGAGTGCGTACGCGCTTTGAATGCAACATATATAGCATGTATTAAAGACATAACATCTTTATGAATTAATATGTATAGGGGTATGCGGACAACTAAGCCCTAATGGGTTAGGATTGAAAGTGTTTTCAAGGATAGAGAAATGGTTAGAGAACTAATATCTGGGTGATGTTGGTGCAAGGGTTGTACACAAGCTATATGCATAGTGCACTCAGGGCTCGAGTGTAGAAGGGGTTAAGGGTTGAGTATAAGTTGTGCCTAGGATTATATAGAGCTAGGGGGGTTTATCTCATGGTTTACGTCAAGATCTAGGTTATCATATAAATCTATATCTATCTCTATGTCATGTTCTAGGTCATGGTCTATGTCAAACTCTAGGTCATCATCTAAATCTAGCTCCAACTCTATGTCCTGGTCTAGGTCATGGTATAGGTCTATGTCATGATATACGTCATGGTCATCGTATAGGTCTAGGTCATGCTCTAGTTATTTCCATCTCTAGGTATTTCTATGTGTAGGTTTAGTTCTATGTCTTGACATGTCTAGGTCAAGGCCATTTCTTTCCTTGCGATGTAGGGAGGGGGGTTGCATAGAGAGGAATAAAGAGAGTGTGAGAGGAGGAGAGGGGGAGAAAAAGAGAGTGAGGGTCAGAGAGACAAAGAGGGGGGTAGAGAGTGATAGAGTGAGAGTATGTGGGGTTCATGTCATGGTTTGTGTCAATATCTACGTCATTGTCTAATTCTAGATCTAGCTTTATGTCATGGTATAGTTCATGGTCTATGTCAAGCTATAGGTGATCGTCTAAATATAGCTATCATTATATTTTGTGTTATAGGTGATGGTATAGGTATATTTCATGGTCTACGTGATGGTAATCATATAGTTCTAGGTCATGCTCCAGGTCTTGCTATGTCTGGGTTTAGGTCTAGGTCAAGGCCATTTCTTGACATGAATAAGTAATCCATTGGGAGAAGAATAAAAACTTAACACTCTCCTTACAGGCTAGGATACATTTCTCTATTGCACATATCCTTTATTCATTGTGAGACATTCCTCACCTTTATATGGACAGAGAGAGAGGGAGGTAGAACTAGGGGAAAAGAGAAGGAGGCAGGGAGGAAGAGAGAGAAAGAGAGGAAAATAGAGAGTGAGAGTGAGACTAACAACAATGAGAGAGAGAGAGAAAGAGGTGGTAGATGTGGGAGGGAGGAGGGGGTATATAGAA
>JASDQU010338551.1:0-12534 GCA_032191745.1 Picea mariana
AAGTACTTGTAGAAGCCATATTAAATATGCAGATAATGTGGATTTAAAAACTGAAACTGATGATATAGATGGAAAGAGCTTGAAAAGTTATGTGGTTTTAAAGAAAACAACACTGAAAACAGACTTCCAATGTTAGAGCTATGCCCTTTTTAAAAAAGGCACAATCGGTAACCAAATGACCACGTCATTGTGTAAGTTGATTTATGAAGTGACCCACTTTTATAAAGAGAAGTGGGGATCACTTTTACAATGAAGTTACTTTATAATAGAAAAATTTCATGAAAAATAAATAACTCTAAAATAAAATATTAAAGCTACTTATAGTGATTCACTTTTATACTTGAAGTGAAATACACTTTACAATTTTAGCATGAACTTCTTCAAAAAAGGTAACAAAAGAGAGACTTGAACTCAAGACCTCTTACTTAATAAGACAACTTTTAACCAAATCATATAGCAAAACATATTGTAATGTTCAGAAAGAGTGTTGTTGTTGTTGTTGGAGAGCGTGCTAAAAAAAAACTCTTTTCACACAAGAAAAAAATTCCGCTTCTCGATGACAACAAGGGTTAGATCTCGGTTAGCTTACCTGGAAGATGCACCTTTTCCTATGTGTTTATGATTTACCAAGATCAAACAAGGCATGGGGCAAAGACAATACACATATCTAACCCATAAATAAATAAAACAAAACCAAAATACTACTTTGCAATTTTTTTTTAAAATGTGTATTCAAGCTTTATACCTCCAGATCTGACTGTAATGGACGTATCTTGGGCAAAAAGAAACCTTTTTGAGTTAAACGAAAAGTGTTATTGACTGAAACGAGCGCTCCAGAAGCAATGGTAAAGTCCTCTTAGCTGATAAATGTATGGAAATGACATAAAGTGGATATGAGGCAACTCATCTTCACGATCTTGATCTTCAACCAGAGTGGGTCTTCAAACACGCTCTGATACCATGTTCGACAACACAGGTATTCCAAAAGAGGATGAACACCTTCAGTAACCACTCAAATAACTAGATAAAATATCAACACACTGATATTTTCACGTGGTAAAACCCCTACAGGGAAATATCCACAGCCCCAACCAACATGACCACTTGGAGTAGTTTATTAATTGAAAGAAAAAGATTACAGAGAGATTTTACAAGAGAGTTTGTCACAATCAATCATCGGCAAATGAACCTTCATGCTCTTTAAATAGAGATCATGGACCAATCGAGTGCTAAGCCACAGATCAATGGTCGTTAATATCGAGGAGAGTATGAACCATCAGATCACTCTATGTCAGGAACATATTGTGACTGTCGAATTTCCTAACTACAAAGGCATACTAATGCATATTAAAGAAACACACTTGAAAACACACTTTTACCTAAAAACACAATAGACCAAGTAGATCTTACTAACTCCTAAGTGTCTAAATATCCTAACATCACTTGAGAAGAGAGTTGATTTCTGCAGTCATTTCTGTATGTTGTGGTTTACCCTATCCATAGAGAGATTTTCCTCATAACAGAATTGATAACCATACTGGGGAATGAATATTCTTTCTTAGGGTTTGGAGTACTTTTCTCCTTAGATTGCTCTCGTTTCTATTGCATTTCTTGTCGTATCATTCGTTGTTAGCCTCTGTTCACTCTGGGTCTGAGTTTTCATCCTTCTCCCTTGCCTGGCATTGTTTTTTGAAATACATACGTGCTTTTTTCCTTGCAGTCACTTATATACGCAGGTTGTCCCTCTGCAAGCTGCGTATATGCTCTTTGATTTCCTAAACAATCACGTGCATCAACTTTTATTGATTTTTTTATTGGTCTGGTGGTTGTTGGGTGGGATTTGATGTTTTTTGAGCCTTCTTGGTTCTCTAAAGTGCCTATTAAGTTCTTGTGGGATGACAGGAAACCCATCTTTGGTTGAATTTCTGGGTGGAGTCTTTCTTATCATATTTTAATTTTAATTGTCCTTATACATTGGGCTGAGTGTTTTGTTTCTTGGTATCCTGCTTGAGTTATCTCTTTCTATACACAATAGATTTTATATAGCAAGTTGATTTTTAGTCCATGCATTTTTATTTTTATTATATTGAAAATACAAAAAATAGGCAATTTGCATTGCTTGGCATTTTGGTCTTTTGAGTCCTTTTCATTATCTTAGTGCATGTAATGAAAGACTTCATTTTTACTTTAGAATTGCAGAGTTGAAATTGGAAATTGCATTGGTTTTTAGAAGCATATCATTCATTGAAATTTAAAGTTAGGACTTTGCATCATTTTCATATTTACTTTTCTTGTAGAGTAGTAACATCATGAATTTCACTACCATACATTTTTTAGTAATCACGACCACTAAAATTAACGCTATAATTTAAAATTGATTAGTCATGAATTTAATTTATAGGGTGCACAAAATAGCTTAGGATTTAGTGCCTTGGAATAGGATTTTGTGAATAAAATTCTCCAAGGAAATTAAATCAACATATGTGTCTGAGAAAGGGAGTGGATAAATCCATTGTGTAATTGGTAATATTAGGAGGCTCCACTCACACCATAGTTAATCACGAGGTTGTGCAAGTTTGGTTGAGAGGATATCACCCCGATACCTTCTTAGCATCAGAGATATTTCTGGGGATCTATTCGTATCTGGGGATCTTGCTAGTTCCTTTACCTCCGTGAGAGGTGGTACTTTCAAGGTTTCAGAATTTGCTACCCTACCCATATGGTCGAACTGACTTATGACTGCTTGTCTGTGCATTAGGTATACCATGGTTTATTATTTTCTTGACTTAGGTGCCACATAGGCTACTTGCGGGGGTTATTCTGTAGGTACCCTAGGTCAGATAAGAGTCAGACAACACATAGCCTTTATGGAGGATTACCTCTCTCGTGGATATGAATGACTAGTTTTTAAGCCCACGAGGGCCCTTATAACTGATTATATTACCTCTAATCCTTAGCAGGTAGTCTCAGGCCCCTCTTGGGTGAGACATACCTTCTTTAGGGAGGGAGGCCACTTTCAGCAACATTACCCCATTTGTGTGCATATTGGATGTTTGACTTTTGGTGTGCTCTTTGATTACTAGTCGGCCTTTGGATTTTTTAATGAGTTATTATTATTATGGATAGTGGAGTTCCTTTAGATCCCTCCTTTACCACTACCCACCCCATGATGCCTACTCATTTCATGGGGATGAATCTTTCTGCTTTTCATACTGGTATGCATAACTATGACACCCAGTTTATGCCTTGGGTCTCTAGTCATTTTCCTATTGATATGCCTTCACCCTTTCAATCCTCTCTCTGGTCCACTTATATGAATCCTATCATTGGATTTGGGGGCAACATGGCCCCAATGCCTACTTCCTCATTTGATATGAGTCATGTCCCTCCACTGGCTTTCACGATGGGAGGTTGGAACCTCCCCTCTTATGGATCCAGTCATAGTTATACCCTTTCAGGATTCAATACTCAATTGGGTGCTTATTATACTTACTACACCCCATATTTGTATCCTTCGTCTGCCATGTTAGTTCCTTCGAACACTTTTCCCATGACGGGTCCTCATGTATTCCCGGGTGTTTCATATGGGGATAATCAGTTTTACGGTTCAGGCTACCCTCTTCATGGAATGCCTTCACAAGAGGGAAACTTATATCCTCACTTGAATAGTCCTTATCATACTTCCTTATCATCGTAGACTTCCATGATGATGCTCGTTCAAACTTCTCTAAATCAATTAAGTGGAGGATACTACCTTTCCAAATAGGGACAAGGGGTAAACCAGGACCCTTCCTAGATTGCAATATTTCAAAGCCAATATTACCCTAGACCTTGGTATCAAATGCCACAACTTTCCACTATTCTAGTCACTGCCATTCATACTGGAGCTCCATCATCAACCTCTTCTAGCCATGTTGGATATGGATTGACAACCTCTGTGAGTCATGTTGACAACTTGCACCCAACCGATGCTATCCTTATTGGGGGAACCATTCTAGTCATCATGAGTCATATCAATGTCACATCTTCAACCTTTGTACATCATCTAGGAGATGACTCTCTCGCCTCTGTTGGTCACGTTGAGAGCATGTCACCAGCCATTTTGAACGACACTAGGGGCATCGAGAAGCCTAGATGTCTCAGACATAAGCCTAAATTCCTTTGCAATACTTGCAAAGGATACCACCTTACTCATCTATGTCCTTATACTTTTGGGATACCAGAAGCGTGGGGCTCACCCAAGGTCCCTTCGAATTCCAAGGCATCTGTAGTTTCCCCACACCTTGTTTCTCCTTTTATTGACACGACAGTAATGTCGCTGCAATAATATCCTGACCACACATGTCGTCGAGAGTGGTGTTCCCCCTATCCTTGTTTTCATGCATCCTCTTCAACCTAGAATTGTAGAAGTGGTCATAATAGTGCAATCTATGGTCAATCCAACTCTCCTTGTAGAGGGTGATACATCCTTCAACCATGTCGTCAACATTCCTAATCTTGCACCTTCTGAAAGAGAGAGAGTTTTACTTTCCCTGAGCTCTCTCCCTCCGAGTCTTGAGGAGATCCCCTTGGATTGGGATGGTCTTGTGGGCTATCCAATTCCCCTGCCTATGTCAATTCCAGTAAGGGACATTATCCTATATATCACATAGACTATATCCTTCGCTAGTGATTTGTCTTTCTTGACTTGGAAAGTTTTGGGTTTTTCCAAGATTATGTCAGCTATTCGTAAGATAATGACATTCCACAAAATTTCTGCATGGGAGCCTTGGGCCCCCCCATGACTTACCACCTAGAATCTCCCAAACAAGTCTGAGTTAAGCTCTTTTCCAACTCGTTCAAAAAGTGAAAATATTGTCAAGTGATTTGTCTCTTTCACACTCGTTAAGTTGGACTAGAAAGGTCGCGAGTCTTAGGTAATCTCTTTTCCAACTTGTTTTCAAAAGAGAAAATATTGTCGAGTGAACTTGTCTCTTTCACACTCGTAAATTGGATTTGAAAGGACGTTTATTTGGCACAAGTTTATCCCTTTTTCAGACCAATTAGACTACAAGTCATAAAAAAGGACATTTTTTTGGCGTTAAGTTGTGATTGCATCTCATTCCCTTGCTTGCAGTATTAAGCCTATAGTCGGTTCTCTCTTTGTGTTATAAATCATTTGCCTCAGCAGTTTTTACATCCTCAATCGAGAAGAGCCTTGTTTATATCCTTTACAATTTGACACCCTATACCTAGGAGGGAACATTCCCCTGAGTGTCCATCTCCCGCATGCATCTTCTTGCATTGCGCATAGGTATGTTTCACTGTTGGAACAAGTTTTTCTTACTTGCAACACTCATTTCCTCCTTTGTATCATAACATTCATTTGCCTATGAAAAAACAAAAAATGATGGGCGAGAAGGGAGTATTATCTTATATTGGTAGTAGTAGTGTCCCCTTTGAAGAAAACACAAGTTATTGAGTCCATTTGTCGTCATAATTTTGGGTTTAGCATGGCCTTAGGAAGATGAGACCATTACAAAGTCTTCTCTACCAACTGGTTACTCTTCCAGTCCCTATAGATAATTTCATTGATGCCTCCTGTATCTCATGGTTTCATCATTCAGTCTATGTTTTTGGAGTCTTCCATATGTCTCATGCTCTTATTCAAAGGAAGTCTATCAACCTGTGCTGGCCACTCCTCATAACTCTTGACTTTTCATGTTGGCCATACCCTCAATTTTTCTTAGAATCACATGATACTATAGTCCTATCACACACCTTGGTCCTCCTTTCATCATTGGTAGGTAACCTTGAACCCAATAGTTGACATTTCATCATTGGTCATTGACTGGGTAGTTTCCCTTATGTTCAATGACAAGACATATATTCATACATTGGGATTTGTGTAGTGTATTGCATGCCATTAGCCTTATTGGTGATTTCCTCTGCTTTGTCAGAATTTTTCATCATTGGATTCTCTTCAGAGGGTCTTTTTTATGTACCGCTTGCACATGGCACATGCGAAATACACACAGGGTCGTTGGTTCATGAACATGTTCTTCATCCAATTTCCACCAAATCATGAAGCTCCTGCTTTTTAAATCATGCTGATTGATGAGAGATGTCTTAATGCTCTCCTTTCAGCGAATCTCCTTCCATCGAATTCAACTCATTTATTCTATAAACGAGACCTAGAGTCTTATGAGTACCTTGATGCTTGCAATCATTAGTGGCAGGCTCTCTCACCATCGACAATTGGGAATACATCAATGTCTCCTGATCGATGGATTCTTCCAGTGTTCAACATCGAATAATTTATTCACACTTGTAAGAATATACTCGGTGCCTTGATACCTACTTTGATTATCGGTAGGTTGTCTTGCATTTGTTAACGATATACATCAATGACCGGTAATCAAATGATGTCTCGTTGTCTTCGACCTCAACTCCTTTATTCACATGATGTAGAATTGCACCCTTAGCGGATTGTGTAGAAGACTTGAAGACATCAGTATGTGGCCGCACCTTTCCTGAGCTATTGCTTTCTTTTCCTTGGACCAATAACTATATGAATTTAGTGATCATGGGGGATCAAATTCTACTCCATTGTATATAGGTATCTTTAGATTGGTTTTGAGACTGGTTCTACTGAGCCTTGTTTGTGACTATGACATCTATTGGCATGTAACTGCATTTGTATTTTCCTATTCATGGCCATGGACACTTGTTTGGTATATTTTCACATTGATATGCAATGTAATTCTATTGGTAGCCATGTATGCAAAGTCAGTGCAGAATGTAATGAGCAACTAGTTCTTCCAGTTGGTTCCCCATCACTCCACTTTTGGGTTGTCTATAATGTATTTTGACCATCGTGGATATTTCTTTGACCTCACACATTAGAGGGCATCTGTTATAGAAAGATTTGCCTCACCCTATGAAATATTTCATAGAAATCATTTTTCCATTTCCCCATGCAGAGTTATCATTCATGTTTGTAAAATCCAAAGCTAAAAATAAATATTTTTCCACGTGTACACATATTTCCTACTATACAACATGTGTATACGTAGGATTATCCACTACAACATGCATATATCGGGATTTTTGCCAAAAAATAAAAATTAATGTCTGGTTTCTATGTCACGACACGAGATCTATGATCCTTGGCCTTATATATACTGGAAATGTTCTGACTCAACCCTTCATTTCAATTTTGAAGGCTATAAATGGGACAATTACGAGCTATGGAAGAAGGATAAAGAATTCAACTTTAAGATAATAGTTATTATGGAGGAATTATTTACTTCATATTGAGTCCGCATCCCTTTTTCCTTTAAGTATGAACATAATGTTCAGCCCCCAAACTCTTCCCTTATTGATTGAGAACTTCATTGTTTCTCTCTTATGAGCTTGTCTTTGGTGGAGGATTGAAGTGATGGATGCCCATATGGAAGGAACTTAGTTTCTATGTTCTCAACCATGCCGACACGGATGTCTGTAACATTTTCACTTCTATTGATCATATATTAATAGAAATACTCTTTTCCCGTCCAATTGATATCTTGAAAATATTTGAATTATTATTCCATGGGCATATTTTTCATGTTTATTAATGTATTATTCTATGGAATGTGATAAAATTATATAATATCACCATATGCTTGATTTTCTTGGTTGTTGAGGACCAATTGCAGGTATATTTCTTTGGGTGAAGTGCTCAACGATGGACTTCATCGAACGTCTGGATGAGGTAGACCTTTTATATTGTCTTGCTAGCATATTTGTTTTCATAGCATACTTGAGAAGGGAGTTGATTTCTGTAGCCATTTCCGTCTGTTCTGGTTTACCCTATCCATAGAGAGATTTTCCTCGTAACATAATTAATTATGTTACGATGAAAATCTCTCTATGTCTAGGGTAAACCACAATAGATGGAAATGACTGTAGAAATCAACTCCCTTCTCAAGTATGTTATGAAAACAAATATGCTAGCAAGAGAAGATAAAAGGTATACCTCATCCAGACATTCGATGAAGTCCACCATTGAGCACTTGAACCAAAGAAATATACCTACAAAAGAGTATTTCTATTAATATATGATCAGCATAAGTGAAAATGTTATAGACTTTCATGTCGGCATGGTTTGGAACTGAGAAACTAAGTTCCTTCTAGTTGGGCCTCCACCAAAGCCAAGCTCATAAGAGAGAAACAATGAGGTTCTCAATCAATAAGGGAAGATCTTGGGGGCTAAACACTATGTTCAGACTTAAAGGACAAAGGGATGAAAACTCAATATGAAGTAAATAATTCATCCAGAGTAACTTTGCTCTCAAAGTTGAATTCTTTCTCCTTCTTCCATATCTCAGAATTGGCCCATTTATAGCCTTCAAAATGGAACTAAAGGGCCGAGTCAGAACATTTTCATTATATGGAAGGCCAAGGATCATAGATCGCCTGTCGTGACATGATAAACTGACATTAATTTTCATTTTCTAGCACAAATCTCAATGTACAAGGGTTGTAGTGGAGCAGCCTACGTATACACATGTTGTATAGTAGGCAAGATGCGTACATGTGGACAAATATTTATTTTTATCTCTAGATTTTACAAACAGGGATGATAAGTGTGCATGGGGAAATGGAAAAATTCCTTATGTGCAAGATTGCATAGGGTGAGGCAAATCTTGCTATAACAGCTGCATGTGTATTTTTATTATTATTCTTTGATTTAAGTTATATATATAAAGTTCTACAAGAGTTTCTATGTGCATATGTTTTTATTTGTATATAGTTTGAAAATTTTATGTGACATAGCCCAGTTGGATGTTGGGGATGTTACACTCAAGAATTGAATTTCTTATAGAGGTCCTTGGAATAGGCTTGGGAGAGATTTTATATATTCTAGAACCTAGTAGAAACTTGAATGATGTGAGTTCTTAGGATCATTCCACAAAGATACAACTCACTCATCACTTATCTYTTCATAACTCATYGAATCTAGAAGGTTATATAAATCATCACTTGTTTCACTACAAATGAAATGATATGATCATCGTGTGTTGTCTCCTATGAATCTTGCGACAACCCTCAAAAGGGTCCTAAATCTAAAGGAATAAATGTGCTTTGTATTTCATCTTCTGTTGGATTCCCTTATGGCATATAGGGTGTAAATTAATACTATAACATATTCCCCCTAATGTACAAGGTTAGGAAAGGAATGGATAGCCAAAACGCATTACAATAAAATAGTTTCCATGCGAGGTAGCATGCAGAGAGAGAAAAGGAGGTCCAGAGGTCAAAAAATTCCTACAATCAAACACCAAGTATGAATGTGTATCTAGACCATACCCTAGGTAGACATACTAAGTGTTGGCATAGGGATAGACCCAGGTTTCAACTCTAATAGTGCACCAACAAGCCCCAACTACAGGCCCTTTCGGCAACACCTTCAAAGAAAATGCAGTCTCACCCGAAATAACAATAAGGGGTTGCAGAAGACATGTGTCTACAACCAGAGGAGATGAAAAGTGTATCCAAAACAATAGAAATACCACAGCTAGATATCATTTACAAACTTAAACCTACTTCTCACATATATATCTCATATCTAACACAATGATGAAATAACAAAATAATCAGAAGGAAAACGAACACAACATCAATCGCATAGAACAACAAGATATACGTGGTTCACCCTCTCCCTATGGATACATCCACAAAACTATGTTTCTTGATATTATAGGAAAACATAGAGTTCTATCTATGCTCTTAGCTTTCATATCTCTCTCTCCTCCTCTCTCCTCCCTACGCACCTAGTTGCAGGGTGGATCTTCGCACCCAACTGAAGATCTTACAATACCAGAAGGCTCTCGCACTCAACACTTCTCTCTCTCACAACAATAATCACTCTACCAACAATAACAATCATAACAACAACAACCCATAACCCAAACTCCCAACATGAACCCCTCTTCTCCTATATAGGTTCTTATTTATACATTACAATAGATCTCGGACATCCTTAGGTCAAAACCTAGGTGTCAAAACCCTGAATACCAAAACCCTAGGTGTCTAAAACCCTAGGTCCACTTGACCCATTTTTTCTGGGCTTCGCTAGCTTGTCTTTTCTTCTTTCCCGTGAGGTGCTCCAAAGCATCTATTGGTGGATTTTTCCACTTGCTGAGTTATGCACGATCCATCTTTCTTGCTGATATGTTCTCCTCGATCTTCTCACCCAATGACTTATTTTCCCTTAATTTGTTGCTTCTTTTCTTCTTATTTAACCACTTCGACCTGATCTAAGTCAATATGCCTTCCACGCAGTTTGCAGTTCACCTTTTCTCTTCCTTTTTCTGCGCTTTCTTTCTTAATCCAAACCCACGACCCAACACTTAGAATCTGAAGAGAATGTCTACCAAAAAATACATTGCATATCTGTAGATCCATGACATGAAATGAAATACCATGGCCATGAAATAATACACAGTGGATCCATGTTATCAATGAGATCATAGCCACACACAAAAAAAATGTGGATATTTGTCAATAATACAATCATATCCACCAACAAATACAATGTGAATCTATGAAACAACATATAGGCATCAGGAATACAACAATCATTGAGGAGGGGGCCCCTGAAGTGTTCAAAGTAATGATATATAAGTGATATACTCCATTGGAAATTGGGAGGGGAGGGTGTAAATAAATTATGTGGCCCAAATCACAAGATATTCATCCCAAACCCTGATGGTATGAATTTACATAATGAAAATAGATGAGTTGATGTAGAGCATGGTAGAAACTACCTGATTACTGATAATTGATGTATATTGTTAACAGATGTAAGGGGACTGTCCCATGAGGAATATGGATGGAAAGGTACCTATTACAATCTAGAAAGTGTGAATAGAGGATATGATTTCAAACACCTATAGAATCAATCAATCCAGAGTCAATGATGCAGATGCACTGTCGATCACAAGGAGGCATGCCACTAATGACTGTAAACTCCAATGTACTAGCTAGTTTCTAGATCCATTTCCTAGATAATGTGTTGAATTTGATAGGAATATATCCTTTGAAGGATGGATTTAATGTATCCCCCATCAATAAACATGAAACATACTTCAAGCAATGATGTGAAGAGAGAGTATCACCAAGTACAACTGACATAGGGATGGTCAACTCAGGATTAAAATTTCCTTGAACATATAACACAACATAATGGTGACTTGGTAGAAAGACAGAAGAGTTGGATGAATATAGTGCAGCAATGTAGGAGGAATCAAAGAACTCTTCATGAGGAATTGAAGACTAACCAACCAAAGGAATATATGTGACTCACATTAGTGAGAGGGATCCTAGGAAAGATAAAACCCAACTGGATGATGACGAATCAAACACGCGCCATGTTCAAGGGCGACTCAACTGGCGTTGTCATTTTGAAAATAGGCCAATGGTGAAAATCCCCCCACTCTTTTTTAATTTTTTGTGATTTATGTCTCCTTAATGGTTTAATGAGAACGAAATAATGATGGAAGTATTCTCTATATGCACCTTTTTAATTTCCTTTTACAAGTCTAAAAAAGAGATAAAAGTGTACTCGGTAATGTATTTTTCATGTTCTTTTACAAGTACAAAAAAGAGATAAAAGTATACTTGGTTGGAGAGCACAAGTGGCTTAACAAAATGGTCCTATGTTCGAAGTGCATGGAACCAACCTAAGAAATATGAATTCAAATGATACATGAAAGTGACATCAACTCTTAGTAGTTGTTCTCTCCATGGGGAGGTGGATGCAAAATGGAGGCCAAATAATTAAAGAGGCATATTGTGAAGGTATACTACAATATTTGTAAGAAAGATATCAGAATACAACAATGAAATGACGAGAAGTATGACACAAGTATAAAATGCATAGGAAACCATTAAGAAAAAAACAAAAATTCAGGAGCCCCCATGAGATATGTCTAAAATATAGATGAAGAGAGGAAAATGAGTCTCAACATCAAGTTATGGCAGGGATAAAGGAGGGCTCTCTGGCCTACGAGAAATCACAACATGGGAATTGAATGGAAATTTGGGTGACAACTAGGGTGCCCATGAAGGGTGGGCACTATTGTATAGGCTACAACGTGAAAATGGAGTGGAAAAGGTTGCAACCCAATAGGATCGAACCTAAGGCATTGTGATGACATAATGGACAACTAATAATGAAAGGAAGTGAATGCAGGGAAAACCCTATCCCTATATGCTATTTTGGGAACATGTACCTCAAGTTCATTGGAAGTCTCCATATTCATAAAAAGTCTTTGTAATCGTGTAAAAACATGTAAACTAGATTCACGGGTCAAAATGCATAATGAAATTTCAAAAAAAAGAAAATATTTTTGGATTTTTGGGACATGATATATGAAAAACAAAAAAATATCACACCACACACCTATGTACAAGGAACTACACATATTAATGATTTACTCCAAGTAGATCCCATTGCTATGCTCGGGCTAAGGATATTTCTCATTTCCAATGAACTCATGAGCCAAA
>JASDQU010338553.1:1331-12521 GCA_032191745.1 Picea mariana
AAAAAGCTAGTTGCTGACTTGAACTTGCAAAGCCATATGCATGGTATAGAGGAAAGTGGCAATGGACTAGCTTTTGGTGTTAATTTCTCCAAGATTTCTTCATAACTGGACACCTAGAATTAGCAGAATCTCAGTTATCCATCCAATCATTTGTTCTAGTTTCCAAATGTGGCCACGACTCTAATCTCCCCTGGTTGCTGGTACGTTGAAGGAAGTAGTGAAAGCTAGTCATATCAATGAAACTGATCCACATCTGAATATTACTAGCAGCTCCTACATAAATCCCTCCCAGGAAAGGTATCTCTGCCCAGAAGGAAGCCTTGAATGATCACAATACATAAATTTCAATGAGATTATGAAAATATCCATGGCTCTAATCTCATCCATGGAAGACTCTCCTCTGAAAGAAATGAAAGTTGGAACGATTACCCAGAGTAAGACCAGTAAAATGTGGAAAGTACGCAGAAGAGATGAAACATCTAGTCTCTTACCCAACCTTGGGGAAAAAGAGATAATATTGACAAGAAGTCAGGATGTGGTTGGCAGAGAAAATTCATAGCAGGTAGAATGTGAAATTTTTTTTCTGACTGAAAAATAGGTTGTACATTAACTAACTGGAGTCAAATTCATGATAGGTAGTAAAAGCAACCAAATATCAAGTTCTCGCTGATCGAAAAATAGGGACAATTTACATCATATGATTTAGACATTTGTGGTCTAGATTAAATAAATTTAATGAATTGAATACAATGAATGAAGTGGACAAACAAAATATAATAAATCATTTAAAAAAAACTATAAATATGGTCTCAATGGCCATTTCAAGGAACTGAATTATCTTCTATTAACCATAAAGTGATTTTGGCTGCCTGCTGCATTGTTTCTGCAGTGCGTTGGTTGAGTTTCTGGCTGAGAATTGTGATATTACAAGTAACACTTCTGGGCTCTCATTTTCCACTTCATTTTAGCATTTTACCTTCGTCGAGACCTCAAACAAAACAATTCAGATGCTTATAACTTCAAGTCCTAACTTCTATCTAACATACCTCCCGATTTTAGGTTTGTGGATTTAAAAAGAAAAACACAATGGCAATTGTAATTTGTGAGCATGCTACCACGTTGTACTTTGTAGTTCAACTCTTCATTAAGATAAGAGTGGAATGGCTAATGATAGCTTGGAGGATCAAATTGCTATTATATATTTAAAATAATTTAAACTTTTAAAATACATTTTTTTTTTATTTACGAGTTGTATTTCTTCGATACCGAATTGTATTTGTATCTGTATTCTTATTCGAAGCTTGTTATTTTATTTTAATAAACTATTAAAGATGTTATACTTTTTCCTAACAATATAAGTCTGAGTTTGTATTGCTTAAATCTTGTAACAACCCTAGTTGTATGTTTTAATTTGGTAATTTGTTTTTACATTTTCAATTCTTATTTCATTTATATATTTATATTTGTTTATATAATCAAATAATAGTGTGTTTGGTTTGGTTTGCAGGTTAAGCAGAGGGGAATTTGAGCTGGGAACTTGGCTCTTAAGGCCCAAATTTATATTTACCCTAATACATTTATTTAGGGATTTACTATAATTAAATAGGAGTGTTTATCTAAATTTATGGATGGGTAGGTAGGCCCTTGGTTCCAGATTTTGAACCAGGGCTCTGATACCATATGTAGGAGCCTAATTTAATTTAACATCTAGTAATTCTACAACAAGACAGTAATTTCTACTGGGTTTATGAAAGTTCAATAATTCCAAAATATTTTAACATGTACGCATGTAAATTTAACAATGAATAATAAATTTAATAACAAATTAATACAAAAAACAATTCATAATTCTAAATAAATACTTGAACCTGATGCTATTATCCCTCCATTTGTCCGCAGTTTGCCTCCTTGATTGCTTCTGAACACTGCCCAAAACTGTTCCTCCCTGCCAACTAGGTAACTCCCTAGCTCCAGGATATCAACGGATATCCTGGCCCCCGTGCCCAAAACCCCCAACAACTCCGGTGCACTGTATCAATCCTACTCCACAACTTCACTCTCTCCGCAAATCTAGAGCTCCCCCAAAATTCATTCCCCAAACCTCCGTAGAATGCCTCCCATCAAACGCCTTCCCTTCCTTATCCCTCCTTCACCGACTTCCCCCCCGCCTCATTTACTCCCTACCTAACTCATTTATTACCTCCTTATCCCTTCCCGTTAATGCCCCTTATCCCCTTTATTTAATATCTTATCCCTTGTTGTTAAGATGTTATCCCGTATCGGGCATGTAAATTAATTTAATAATATAATTTATTATCCTTCTTTTTATTTATTTATTTACCTTATTAATTAATGAATTAATTAATACTTCAATTAATCATAAAAAAATCATGAATAACTAATTAATAATTAATTAGTAAATGTTAGTTTAAGAAATAATTAAAGTTTAGCTAATCTTTTAGGACAATTATATTATTAAATTAATTATAATTAATTATCATATACACCTATTTAAGCAGGGTCGTTACAGGACCCCTAAATCCAAATGTCGCAATGCTTCTTACTGAGCAAAGCACTAGTTATTGAAATCGATGAAACAAACAATTTTCAAGGGGTTGGAACCGGGAGTGAGGGGTGCTATAGCTAAAATCCTCTGCCAGGAATCCAACAGAGATGACGGTTCCTCAATATGAGACTCGGTTTTCATTTTACACCCAGTTGCAAGTTGCATCCCAAACCATTTTAGGGACTCTCGGTCAATTCCCGCTCAGGGCATAAAAGACTAACGAAGCAACATTTTTGAGTTTCTTGAGATGATGCAAGCTTTTTTAGGCATGGAATAGGTGACCAAAATATCCATCTACTTCTGAGGCATGGTTTGGTAAATTGGACCCTTAATCCAAATGTTGCATTGCTTCAAACTAAGCAAAACACTAGTTCTCGAAATCAATGATTAAAGCAACTTCTGAGGCATGGCACCCATGTGTGAGGGGTTCTCTAGATGAAATCCTATCCCAGGAATCCATTGGAGTCAATGGTTTGTTAATCTGATTCTTGATATTCATTATATGACCAGTTGCAAGTCGCATCCCAAACCATTTCGAGGACTCTTGGCCAATTGCTCCCGAGGGCATAAAAACCTAACAGAGAAGCATTTCTGAGTTCCGTGAGATGTTGCAAGATTGTTTAGGCATGCACTAGGTGACTATATTTTCCATCCTCTCTCGAGGCATGTTTCATAAATTGGACCCCTTAATCCAACAATGTTTTTTTCCTTCAAACTCAGAAAAACACTAGTTCTCGAAATCAATGAGTAAAGCCACTTCCGAGGCATGGAGAAAGCAACTTCAACTCCTGGGAATCAAGACTTTAGGTCACCCTTGAAGAATATGACCTCTTGTATGTGGTAAATAAAACCCTACCAGACACAACTACATATGTTGAGAAGAAGATAAGAAAGGAAGAAGATGTCAAAGAAAGAAAATTAATCATCTACTCAATAAGAGATCATCGCTTACCACATTTTTCCAACCCGAAGACATCATATTATATGTATGAATATTTAAAAGAAATGTTTGAAAGTGAAAACACCCTCAAAGATCTTACCTTGAAGATCCAACTTCAAAGTACCAAAATGGTGAAAGGTGACATAGTTTCCATCTTCTTTATGAAGTTATTAGAGATTAAAGAACAACTAGAGAACATCGAAGAAATCATGTCTGATAGAGAACTTGTCTTAACCACTCTCAATAACCTTCCAAAATTGTGGGAGCCTTTCCTTTAGAGTATCAGTGGAAGAGAATCTCTACCAACCTTTGATCGAATATGGATAGACTGTACTCAAGAAGAACTTAGACTTAGAAATAGAGGAGTGGAAGATTCCTCAGAAGAAAATCATGCTCTTGCACTTCATACAAAGAAAGGAGGAAAATTCAAAAGAAATTTTAGGCAAACATTTAAAGGTGAAAAGTCTTCATCAAATCCAGGGTATCAAAGAAGAGATGTTTCATAAATTTAGTTCTTCAGATGTGACAATTATGGACACTATGCAAGAAATTGTCCAACTAGGAAGAAGGGAAGACAATATGCTTCCACTGCTGACATTGATCAATACCCACCTCAAAAGAATGAAGATAAGAGAGAGGATAAGTACTTCCTCTAAAAACTAAAGCATGAATACAAACTAGGTAAATCAATTGGTTTCAAATTGTATATTGATTACATTTTTTAATAAATCCCTAGTATAGGAGCCCTCAAAGACTTGGACCATTATCCCTGGTACGGGAGTACAAACCATATTTAATTGATTATTATGCGAGAACAAACCTATACGTTATCCTTAAAATAAGAGATACCCATTAAAAAAACCTAGATAATCTCAGATGGACATTGACAGTAAGATAATACCTTCTCCCCCTTTAGAAACTCAAAGGGAGACAACCATTATTCAAGTTGATCAAATTGCTCCAGTTGATATGTTTAAAGATATTGCAGTAGGGCATAAAAGGCCTACCTATAATCACTCTGCAAGAGGCAGAGAAACATACAATCCTTTCAATGCACATCCCAAGAAAGTAAAAGAGATTTTCAAGCTATCCTTCATTCACGAGCCACCTTATTGATCTTGAGCCTCCTTGTCTTAGAGAAGAAAATAGAAGAACAGGTATGGAAAGATTCCATAATAGAAGAATACCAATATATCTTAAAGAATGACATGTAAGATATTATTCAGGGACCATAAATGGATTCTGTGGTAACTTCCAAGTGGATCTATAAGATCAAACATGTAGCTGATAGAAGTTTCTAGAATACAAAGCGAGATCTATAGCCAGAGGTTTCTCACAAATAGAGGGAGGTGTCTAGGATGAGACACTTGATCCAGTAAACTTGATACACTTCCATCCATACTAACATCCATGAGTTGGAAACTATATCATATAGATAAATTCGTGATGAGTTTGGATTTCAACAAGAGTGTTGTTGGTACAAACCTATATCATTATAGTGTTGATGAAAAGAGCCTGATTTTTTTGGGTGACTTATTTAGAAAGCCTTGTTGTTGGATACAAGTAATCCTTGACTTCTGAATTCAAGATGAAGAATCTAAGTATGATGCACTACTTATTGGGAAAATAAGTATGACAGAGGACTGATGATATTTTCCTGAGTTAAGGAAAATGTATAGTGAAGATATTAAATAAGTTCAAGTGTGACAGAATGAAAAATCCACCGTGATAAGTTTAAAAGGAGAAGATTGATGATTCAGACAAGACTAATCCACAATTGATTGGATCATTGATGTATCTAGTTAACACCATACTTGATTTAGGACATGTAGTAAATGTGCATAGTCGTTTCATGAGTCAACCGAGACAGACTCACCAGACAACCACAAAACATGTGGCATAGTTGAATATGGCATGCGATATGCCTCCAGAGTGAACTTGATTTTGTAGGATATGTTGATTCAGACTGAGAAGAAAGTACAATAGAATGAAAGAGCACATCCAGTTGATGTTATACCATGAATTTTTTGTAAATGTGTTGAACTTGCAAAGAATATATCTAGCTAAACAATAATACACACATTTGTAGAGAGAAGTTGAGAAAGAAGAAGGAGAGAAAGAATAGAAAGAATTCTCATTAACCGTAGTGAATAATGAATAATTTACACATGGTATACTTTGTATAAATCAATGAGTTCGACTTGAGGTGAACCAATGCGCCATAGTGGTGGTCTACAGTGATCTAGACACACACCAGAAGTTACAGGAGTGAACTGCCACCTACTCTAGTCTCTCAGTAAGTTATGGGAGTGAACTGCCACCTAGTTGAGTTAACTAGTCAACTAGTCTTCAATTAACTGACTGAACAGAGAGTAGTGAGGAGTTAAATCAGGGAATCAAGGCTAATGCACCACTCTAGTGATGATATCAAGGCAAGGTCGAATTAGCATGGTGATGATCCCAATGTTTCATGGTGATGATCCTAATGCAACATCTAAAATTAACTCAACTAGTCAAACTGAAGTGTCAACTGAAAGAGATTATTCTCCAGGTGGAATATTCTCCCCTAAAATATAGGAGATTGGATAATGNACCTTAGGAAAAATAAATCCTAGGTGTGTGTGAAGTAACTCCAACACCCCCCCAGAACATCACTATGGTGAAAATAAAGATTGGGTCCTGAAAACGAGGCCATGTTAGGTACCCAAGTACAAAAGATACACTGAAAATAAAGTGATGAAAGAGGAAAACCCCCCCCTCAAGGTACAATGTATGTAAAAAGAAGAACTACAATTTCTAGGCAACTGTGTCCTTCACTCCAAGACGACCTCGCAGAGAATGGAATTTATTCTCAGTGAAGGTCTTGGTGAAAATGTTTGTCCTCTGTTCTACTGAAGGACGGAAATATAAGTTGATGATCCCCTCCTATACTAAGTCTTGGATGTAGTGCATGTGGATCTCGATGTGCTTCATATGCTGCCTCTGAACTGGATCTCTGCAGAACTTCAAAGTGCTCTAGTTGTCAAACCAGATGACAATCGGTCGATGAAAATGAATGCCCAACTCAGTGAGAAAATATTGTAGCCACATAGCCTGAATGGTTATGTTAAATACCCCTCTGTGATCTACCTTGTCTGAAGATAGAGCAATGGCAACTTGCTTATTTCTCGACCAACAGATAGGCCTGGAACCAAGACTAAGTGAGTAACCATATGTGGACTTGCAATCAATGCTATCACCAGCCCTTTCGGAATCAGTAAACCAAATGAGATCTAATGTAGATTATGTTGCATAATGAATCCTAAAGGTGATGGTTCCCTATATGTATCAAAGGATGCTCTTTGCATATTTCCAGTGTAGCTCATGCATCTCCTGCATGAACCTGGAAACTACACCAACTGCATATGAGAGGTCTGGCATGGAGTGTGTGAGATACAACAAGCTCCCCATTAGTTGTCTGTGCAGTGTGTTGTCAAGTAGTGGAGTCTCCCCACCATCCTCAAGTTTGACTCTTGATAGGAAAGGAGTCGGAGCAGACTTGCAGTCTATCATGTGAAATCTCTCAAGGAGATCTCCTGCATACTTGGCTTGATATAGTTTGATGCCTGATGCATCCTGACTGATCTCAAGTCCAAGGAAGAAGTGTAGTGGACCCATTTCCATCATCAAAAACCTATCATGAAGAATCCTCTTGACTGCAACAATTGCTGAAGTCGAGCAACCCGTGATCAAAAAATCATCGACATACAAAACTAAAAGTAGAAGTGAATCAGCCATCTTGAGCATGTATACATTTGGGTCTAATTTATAATGTACAAAGTTCTGTGACAACAGGTAGGATTCCATCTTGGCATACCATGCCCTCGGAGCTTGCTTGAGGCTATAAAGTGACTTCTTCAGTCGACAAACCAAAGATGAGTCCTTCATAAATACCTAGGGCTGCTCCATGTAGATCTCCTCAAAGAGATCACCATGAAGAAATGAATTCTTGACATCCATCTAATGGACTTCCCATCCCTTGGCTACTGCAATGGAAATTTCCAATCGTATGGAATCCATCTTCGCTACTGGAGCGAAGGTCTCATCATAGTCAATACCATGAACTAGCTAAAACCTTTTGGCGACAAGTATGGATTTGTATCTGTTGTTTTGTCCATCTGCTGCATTCTTGGTCCCATAGACCCATCTGCATTTGACAAGTTTCCTCCCAGAAGGAAGGGGAACCAGATCCCAATTCTGGTTCTCAAGGAGGGAGTTGAACTCCTCCTGCATGGCGGATTTCCAAAAGGGATTTTCAGCAGCCTCACCATAAGACTATGGATCTAAAGACTGAAACAAGAAAATATTCCTCGAGGAAAATGGTTTAGTGGAAGTGAGTGCAATAGGAGGCTCCTCGTAATCAGATCAAGTCCTCCTAGTATCGGTTGGATCACTAACAATATCCCCTGCATCCTGAAGAGTAGTTTGTGCCCACTTGGGCCTCTTCTCTGGCTCTGCAACTGCATCTAGATGCTCTGACTCTACATATGAATATACTGACTCTGAATCTAAATCTGAATCATCTGAGTCCTCTGAATCAAAACTCTCATCTAAAGAAGAGTCTGCATGTGCATGCTCATCATCTTAGACACGTGGAAGAGTGAATGTGTCTGCATGCGGCTGTTGAGGTACATGCGAGACACTTTCCTTGAATTGGACACTACACTCAATGATGATTCGGTCTGAGGAAAGATAGATAAGATGATATCCCTTCACACCGTCAGGGTATCCAACAAAAATGCACTCAGTGCTCTGTGGATCAAGTGCCTTCCTCTTTTCAGAGGGAATTCGGGCCCATGCACGAGAACAAAAAATGTGAAAGTGGGTCACTTCTGGTTTGAGGTTGCTCCAAGCCTCATAGGGGGTCTTATCCTTGATAGATCTATGGGGAGATCTGTTTTGGATGTATTTTTCATAGTTAAGTGCTTCGGCCCATAGTCTTTGTGGTAGTGACTTTGCATGCAACATGCAAGATTCCATCTCCTTTAGAGATCGGGTTTTCCACTCAACAACTCCATTTTGCTGCAGGGTATAGGGAACTGTATGTTGCAACTAAATCCCTACCCCATGGAAAATATTGTGGATCTCATGATTCACATACTCTCCCCCGTTATTAGTTCAGAGGAATTTGATCTTCTTTCTGGACTGTGTCTCAACCAAGGCTTTCAAATCTTTGAGGTGTTGAAAGACCTCAAATTTTTTCCTGAGAAATTAGATCCAAGTAAAATGTGAGAAATCATCAACAAAAATGAGAAAAAACCTCACTTTGTTGATGGATGGATGCAAAAGAGGATGCATAAGGTCACTATGGATCATATCTAAAGGTGCAGAAGCTCGCTGGGACTTTCCTTTGTCAAATTTCTCTTGAGTGTGTTTCCCGAGAACACATCCCTCACATACTCCCTTAGAGAAATGGATGTCTGGTAGACCATCAACTAATTTGTGTCTGCTAAGTTGTTGCATGTATCTGAAATTCAAATGTCCAAACCTTTCGTGCCATATCCTACTACTTTCATCAAAATGAGTAAGCAGTAAAGCAGAATCAGGTTCAATGAATTCAAAAAATGTATACAATCTAGACTAATGATTTACCTCACCGGTAGCAACCCTTGAGTTGGTTTGCATGTCATAGATGTCCATGACATTTGGTGTGAATATGACTTTATTTCTGGTGCCAGAATTTTTCATCTGATATATGGAGAGAAGGTTGACAGAACGTTTGGGAACATGCAACACGTTCTCAAAGCTTCCATTGGTGAGTTCAATCCTTCCTTTGCCAGTGACTTCGACAGAAGAGTTTTCCCCCATCAGAATAGGAGGACCTTTGCATGCATCCAATGAATAATAGACTACTTTTGAGGAAGCTATTTGATGTGGTTCTCCTGATTCTACGATCCAAGCATCGGGAGAGGAGTTGATGGAAATCAAGGCATGGCTAGAATTGCCTTCCTTGGAATTCAGATCTTATGGATTCTCCTTCTTCTTTTCACCCTTGGGGATGCGATATCCAAGGTTGTTTTTTTGAAGTATTTGAGACATCAGATGATCCAGGGGATCAAATTTTTCTCAAAATTCAAAGTGCTCAGAATCACTTCAAATCGAACGGGTGCGTAGGTCTCATTGTCACAAACCCAACGCAACTCGTTTGGGTTCAAACGGACGTTGGATGAGTGAGATATCGTGTTCTGTTCAAATCATCAAACAGGAAAAAAAAATGTTCTGACTGTATAGTCTATACGGATGCTGACGTGGCAGGGCCATACGACACATGGCAGAGCTAAGTTGGTAGGGACATATGACACATGGCAGGTGTTGGTTGGAAGTTGGACGATGAATCATTTCTTGACATGTGGCTTGTTTGTGGCAAATGTAATGGTGACATGTGGCCCAATCAATGGCCACCACGTGTCACCTGGACAGTGGTTTAAAACTTATGTAGTTGGCAGGACTTGACCCCGTGACCTCCGGGCAAGGGGAAGAGCTTTGGGAAGGGTCGCCCAATCGGCGCGCCCACCTATGATTCTTAATATATATATGGTTTGCAATTTATTTAAGTTGCATGTGTTTTGAAATGGGGGCGCAGTCTGGGCTGGGGCTTAGCCCCGGCCCTTGGTCATATATATATGCACCATGTAATCACCGGCACGTGTGCCTTCCGACCCCATTACCATCTGTTATTAAACCTTGGCCCCTTTTTGTATGAGCGCGCGGTCACATGGTGACTCATATGCCCACGGGTTTTGGCAGTTAGGGGCTAGGCGTGCCCTAACCGTCCTACAGTTCACACCATTTTGCGGTTGTGCCCAGTGTTAGGTTTTAACACAAATATGCGCATTGGGGCTAGGTTGAGGAGACATAGGTGCATTCTGGCGATCCAAAGACAAGTTTGAAGGAGAACTTCCAGGAAGCCTATCTTCTTCAATTTTTGGCCAAATGAGGTGCCGAAAAAGCCCAACTAGGGGTTTTTGGACGTTCTGAAGTCATTGGAGCCATCTATTTGGTAGTTTGAGCATTGTAAAACACATATTTTATCACTTTTAGAAAATAATACAAACGATCCATTGGAATATGGACCAGGAGATGTAGCCCGAGAGAGGGGTGAACTCCTTTATCATTTGTTGTGTTATGTGTTTTCTGTTCACTGTTATTTGCTGCTGATTATATGCATCTTGAATGTGTAATTTCTATAAAAGTTGTGTTTGCAAAATTGATCTATTTGCATAAGAAAACTTGAATTAAAACTTGCAAATATTTTCAAGAATACAAGTCTTTATCATTTTTAGATCAAGTTGGTATCAGAGCATAGGTTTTTGAAGACTTGATTATTTGCAAGTGTTTTGTTTTCTGATGCTCACAAGGTTGAAACTCACAAGAATAGAAGGTCAACTTGTAGAGCCAAGTTCTCATCCTTCAATAAGAAAGATTATATCATCACCTCAAGCTTCAAGGTGGCATTCACTAAGTATGGCTCATGAAGAGAGTCATGAACATATTCCTACAGAAGATAAAGATCTCAGAAATGCTTTCATGGAAATGAGAGAAATGATGAAAGTCTTGATGGAAGAAAGGAATACAAGGTTGCAAGGTGAAGGCTCCAACCCTTCAAAGCACAAGGGAGGCAGTGGTGATAAAAATCCAAATGGAA
>JASDQU010338554.1:7968-18207 GCA_032191745.1 Picea mariana
TGTTTTGGGCCAGTTGGAGAAGGTGGGTGGCCACCGATATCCACCTGGATCAACTTCGTTGATAATATTGATGAGGAAGGTTATTTGTACATGTTTAGAGCATGATTGATGCATTTGTTTATGGTACAGGTTGATGTTTGGTACATGTTGTCACATGTTATTGATATAGGTTGTTACAGGTTGTTTGGTGCAGGTTGATTGGTACAGGTTTACAACAATATATGTCACAGTGATAGTGTTACAGTGGTTCAATCATCTTACTTATATTTCAGGGCGGTTGGATGGGGAAAGGACAGGTGGTTGTAGCCACCTTTCGATTCTAGCTGGAGAACATAGGGGTTTGTAGCCTCCTTATGGTTGTAGCTGGATAATTGGGGAGTTGGATCTTCCCTCGGGTTGTAGCCTAAGAAACTAGGGAATTGGAGCCTCCTTCCAGTTGCAGCGGGAAAACAAAGTAAGTTGGTGCTTCCAATGACTGTAATTCTTAAAGACATATAAGAAAAAACATTATGTGATTTTCTCCATATTTGGGTTTCCACGTAAAAACACTAGTGTACTGTGTATGTGTATGATTACTCATTTGTTCATTTTTTATTTACTCTGCAACTATTGGATGATAATGCTACATTGATATAACACTTGAATTTTATGGTTAAAAAGGATTACATTGCTCTATTACTGATTCACCCCCCTCTCAATAATCCAACAATTCAAAGGATTCCCAAAAGGCCAATACAACCATTGCATCCTCAACACCTTCTAACCAATAGAAGAAGATTGCATAAGAGAAAGAAAATAGTGTTTCTTCACTTACGATGGTGCCTACATAATGCCCCATCAAGACCAGAGACAAAATCTTAGTAGAACATATTCAACCCCACCAACAGTAGATTCGTGACAGCCTTCTATAGACCTAGAAACACAACATGTCCATCAAGGCACACAACTCACCAAGATTCAGATTCAACAAATGTTTTCCCCTCTTCCCCAGTAACTCAACACAATGGAGAGCATTTCTTCCAAAGGGGGGAGGACTGATCCAAGTGGATATTGGTGGCCACCCACCTGTTCCAAATTCCAACTGGCTCATCTTGACAGTTTTTTGTTCAGAATATTTATCTGTAATGGAGACATTTCCTTGTAATTGTGTGTTTTGCACTTTCGGGGATATCCTAAATCCATACACAACATCCAGGTGGATAATGGTGGTTTCCCACCTATTCCAACTGGTTTATTTTGGGATTTTTCACATCAGTACATCTTTATGTCTTTCCATGGTCGTTTTGGGGCCCTAAACAATGTTTTCTTGGCTTGACAGAGTCAAACTGTAGACAAATTTAGAGGTTGACAACATAATGTGTAGTTCTATCAAGTATCTTTCCAATGGGAAATCACACGCCTAAAATAGAGATCGTATGAAAAATTTACAACCCTGGGAAGTTGATGTACTAACTTACCCCAACGAAGTCCACATATGATTTTTGGTGCTTCATCTCCTAGGGTTAGGTTTTTGGATGTATATGGTTTTGGCATTCATGTTGATTATAAAAAGGCCCTTAGAGCCTCATTGTAATCATCTTCTTGCAAATGATCATAGTCGTCACATCTCTTCTCAGAGATAAAGCTTCCACCATTCTAGCGAGTCTTGCACTCTGTATTTTTACATTCTCCGTACATTTCTTTCTTTAATAGAAATCATGTATTGTTATATTTTTCTGTTTCTGGCAATATTTATGTGTATTTCATGTAACATCTCTTCTTTCATTTCATTTCAAAAATAATCTAAATCATTGTGACGTTGGGAAATGTTCATCACAATGTGACAAATGAAAAAGTTTGTCACATAGTGAGGTATGGTCATGAGTGTAAGATTGCAAGGCTCATGTAAGGAATTGCTAGGTTTAGTCATATTAGGGTTAGTCCTATTAATGTTTCAAAATTAAGATCCATTTATTGGGGGTTATGTTTTTCAAATTACAAGGTTGGTTTATGTTTGACACATTATGAAAAGATAGGAACTTTGAACATATATGATGTATTATAGGCAAGGAAAATTAGAATCATACGTTTTTTAAGGACATTCATAACAAATAATATTTTACTTTGAAAATGATGATCTATACTTGTCCTAAAGACATTGTTAGAAAATCATCTTCAACTTTGTAAATAATGAATTTTGATTTTTATAAGGACATTCATAGAAAATCTTTCAATAATTTATACGCATATTAAAGACATTGATAGAAAATCACATTGAAATTTGCATTTGATGATTTATATTTTTTCTGATGAAAATGATAATAAATCTATTTGATTTATACTTGTTCTAAGAACATTCCTAGAAAATCAACTTGAAATTTGCATAAAACAAAAATCTTAATATATAAAATTTAGCATATATAATATACAAGATTTGATCTTTAATTTATAAAATATACAAACCTTAATATAATAAATAATAATAATCTATTTTTAAGGTCACAGTCAAGCCATATATCAAAATGGTGTATGAGACCCCCTTGTTTGTGGGATAAGGGACCCCCTCCCCCGAGTTATTTAACTAGTAAAATCTATGGAGGTATACATACCCCACACCCTCTAGATTTAAACACCTACAAAATTTAAAATATATAAATATAAAATATATAAAAAGAAATGTTATAAATACCATTATAAACTTATTTCATGGTTAACTATACATTCAATACACTTGAAAATTGAAACACAAACCTTAACATATATAATATATAAAATTTGAATCTTAATATATAAAATATATTAAATCTTAATATATAAAATTTAAAAATATAAAATAAAAGATCTTATAAATACCATTTTTAAACTTATTTAATAATCTTGCATAAATATTACATTATAATAATGAATATTCCATCGTTATTTTCAGATATAAACAATTTATCTTATTATCGTTTGGTTGGTGATGCATTTTGATTTTTCCTTGCTTACTTTTCTAATAAAACTATTTTTCTTTTTCAAGTATTTCAAGCTTCTTTAAATGATTGAATTAAATTGGTTTCGAATAATTTTGCTCAGAGCTGGAGGTGTCTTRTAGCCCAAATAAAGATTGAAATTTGAATGTCATTTAATGGGATAACAATGGCCTCTACATGTCTAAGGCATTGCCTTGTAATTGCTTAACTGAAATGCATTTTAATTGTTTAACTACAGATGGTAGGCCTGGAGGCTTGTACTATTGACATTGAAAAAAATGTGGCTTTTATTCTTCTCTTTGTAGCAAAAGAAACTATGCTGAGAAGGTCTGTTTAATCACATGCTAAACATGCTTGGAGACTTAACATGACTTTTGATATTTTAAGGTTACGTTTTATGATATCAAAGCTTATGAGGTATGTAAGGTTAATATGATGCAGGAGCATCCCTCCAAGCCAGCTACGCGCTATCCAGTCAGCACATCAAGTGCGCATTCAATGGAGGAGAGAGGCGCAACACTCTCGTTTTTCAAATTTTGAAAATTGTATTAAATGTTGTAAGGCTGGTAGAGTCAAAAGCCATGCATGTGTGCAGGCTTTAGATAAAGGTTGTCTTAAATGGTTGTAAGGCTGAGATCTAGATCTGATTCAGACTAGATAGCCATTCAATGTAATTGAATCTAAATTAATGAGAGTTGGTGAGATGGAGGGAAGAGCTCAAGGAGCCCCGTTTTGTAAAAGGATCCTTTGTATATGTAGGATTAGTCTGCAGAGAAGGAAGAGTAGAACAGAGAATAGGTTAGAGAAGAGAGGGAGTCGAGACTTTGTTGTAGTCCGAGCTCGAACACATTGTAATTAGACATTGATGTTAATACAAAGAAATTTTTCCTACATATGTGTTTTCTATGTGTTTATGTGTCTTTTATGAATGTTGTGTGTTCATTCATGCTATAAATGTATGTTAAGTTTCATCTGCATGAGATAGATAGATTTTCCTATCTATGAGTTCTTTGATTTCAGGTTTGGGTTCTTTGTGGCTTCATGCAAGAGGTTGCATGACATAACACTGCAGGTTCTGTAAGCCAGTGCATAGAGTGCACTTCTGAATTCTGCGGAATTTGGACAGAGTTGTGCTAGGAGGGTGCACCAGAGGAAGTCATTGACTCAAGGAGGAGAACTCAATGTTGCTAAACACCTTGGAGGTAAAACTGTCCAGAGGAAGGCACAGAGATAACAGAATCACTGAGAGTTCTGTAAAAATCTACCAGGAGGGCATTGAGCGCATGCATAGAGTGCACAGGAGGGACTCTATTTCGAGTTCAGAAAGAAGAAGTGTCGAGAGGGAAGACAAAATTTCTGAGAATTTTGTGAGACTCTGCCAAAAGGGCATTGAGAAAATTCACATGACACATTGAGGAGAAATTTATTTTGAGTTCAGTAAGAAGACAGAGTCACTGAAGATCCTGTAGAAGCTCTGTTAGGAGGGCATCGAGCGAGTGCAAGGAGTGCACCGAAGAGGAATCTCTTTCGAGTTCTAATATAAGAGAAGTGTCATAGAAGGAGACACTCACAGGGTTACTGAACACCCTACAGGCTCAACAAAGCGTACTTAGGAAGGAAGTTTCCAGAGGGCACTTACATCCCTTCAAGGAGAGAAAGGGAGAGAGACACTTTGAGGTCAGGGCCATAGATAACCTTAGAAGGGATAGTACCATTTCATGAAAAAGTTCTACAAGAGGTTGCAGAGTTCGAAGGATCCTTTGAGGTTTAGAGGAATAAAGATCAGGAGGAGGAATGCCTCTTAAAATATAGGCGGGAGCCAAGGCTACATACTTCGCAGCAGAGACAAAGGCTGAGGCCTTTTGGAGCAAGAAATATTCCAAGGGAAAGGAAGAAGGGCATGCTCAAGGTAGAGCACAGCTTCTATTAGATCAGCTGGAGAGGCGAGATCTAGGTCGTTGAAGTCTACGTCGAGACGCATGCAGGAAAGCACACAGGGAAGAGAAAGATATCTAGACCGTTGGTCCACATCGCAATCTCAGGTATCGCGAGCTGGGAGGCGGAGCTCTTTGCGCTACAAATCTCTGAGTCGTGAGATCGCGATTCGACCTAAACTGTCGATCGAGGAGAAAGGAGAGCGGTGAGATTTGGCGCCTCGCTATATCGTGTATCGGGGTCTTGGAGGGTGAAGGAGTTGCACCTTGATCGTTGAAGTCACGAGGTGCCGAGCGCCGAGGGATCGTGCAAACACATGGCACATCTGTTAGGTGGGGACCACATGGCCGACAGGTGGCATAACAACAAGTGCCAAGAGAAAATTAGAAGCGGGTGACAGGTGGAGGACACACGTCGCCTAGGAAGGAGTCAATCCATTGTTGACTTATCATGTCTCGTGGATTCGCAAAGGAGGAGCACAAGGGCTCAACACTCCAACTCGCGAGGTCACGAGTTGCGAGTAGTGCTAGCACTTAGCCCTAGCAGGTGGACGCTTGTAGAGGTACTAGCAAGGAGGGAGCCATACGTGTATCGCATCTCGGGTATCAGAGGTTTGGATAAAGAGCAGTCAAGGTCATCGACTCACAAACTCGCGAGTTGCAAGAGACACTTGCGCTAAGGCCCAGTTGTGGTTGGATGGAGACGTAAGGCTTGCACCTGGTGTTAAGTTGCGCAGGGTGGGTTTTCGCGAAGGACCTGTGGATTTGTTAAAGGTTCTAGCAGGGAATCAAAGGCGCCGCTTCGGCTCGAGGAGAATTTAGAACGATCCTATATGGATCTCGGCTTGAGGGTCAGGGGTCTGCATCATCAGTGGTATCAGAGCCACTTTCTGTCTGTAGACTGTAGGCAAAGGGAGGCAAAGGAGGAACATAAGAAAGTTGTTATTTTGGTTTTCAGATAGCAGGCAGGAGATACATGATATAGTCTGATACCATCAAAGTGGTATCAGAGCTTGTTTTTGTTGATACATTGTAGGCAAAGGGAGCCAGAGGAAAAGGAAGATAGAGTGTTGAATCTCTGTGATGATTGTTGCAAGGTGCGCAATAGTCAATAGACAGTCAGGAGGACTGTAGGAAAGGCTGGAAGCACTCACGGTTGCAGAGTGACAATAACAAATTTTCCAGGAGGGTAGACAGGAATAGGAAGATGGCTACTGAAGGCCATGGATGTGGTGGAAAGAAGAACCATCAACAGAAGAGAAAAGATGAGATGGATAAACAGCTCACTGAGATAAGAGAGAGAATGTAAGAGCTTGCACTGTGGATGCAGCAAGATGCAAAGCCACATTGGGTATATGAATGACCCATAAAGAGAAAGGTAGAGTGGCCAGTTCAGTATTTATTGGTCCGAAGGCAACGAAGACTGTTGAGGAAATGGTTGAGGTATGTGGAAAGCCTCAAAGATGAAGAGGATATGGTTCACATCTGTGAGCCAGAAGCTGGGAGAAATCTCAGTAATGATGAGGAGGAAAGATCACTGGAGGATCTCATAGACTGCCAAGTGGGAAAAGATGGACTTTCAAATTGCAAAGTGGGCAATATAAAGAGATCAAGTGAAGGTCTCGTATACTGCCAGGAGGGCGGTACTGAAAGTTCAAATTGCCAGGAGGGCACTGCGATGGGATCGGTTGATCTCGTAGACTACCAGCTGGGCAGAGAAAGAGGAGAAACTCCATATTACCAGGAAGGCAAGGGAGGGAAGATGAGGCCATGTGACAGTGTCATGAACTCATAGATGAGTTCGTATCAGTGAGAGGAGCTGATAGAGAAGGATCAGAGGAATCTCCTGATCATTGGAGGAATTCAGATATTCCTACCAAGCAGCCAAGACGAGGCCATGGAAGATGTTGCGGGTACAGCAACAGAAGGATAGCCAATAGAGACTATGAAAGAAGAAGAATAAATGGGACAGACATCAGAACCTGACCCAGCTGAGGACGAAGATTTTTCAGTAGAAATTCTCAAAATTTTCATTCAAAAGGCTGAACAAGGGATAACTATAGCACTAGAAGCTATAGCAGAAGATGAGCACACAGTTTACATGCTCACTCCTTGGGAAAAGGAGTTGGAGATACTGGAGGATTGGTTGAACCATCCAGAGCCAATAGATGACTGCCATGAGCAGATAGTCATGCAGATGTTAGCAGAGGAGCATTCTGAGGAATCGCTCGAAAATTTTATCTATGGAGTTGAACAGATGATGACTGGAGTGTTGAGGTCTATAGCAGAAGGTGAATCAGAATTCCAGTCTGAGGAGCAGCTGGACGTAGCTGGAGATGCTCCAACAGGAGAACTGGCAGAAGCAAAGTTGTCAGAGAAGGAAGCTGAGCAGCAGCTCAGTGATAGGATTGCAGAACTGGAGTCTGCAACAGAGTGGCAACTTAATGCCACAAGAGAAGGTAAATACAACATGGGGGATCAAGCAGATCTGCCCACTAAGGAGAATGAAGAAGTGTAGCCGAGGAGACTGCATAAAGAGAGCCAGCCACTAGATCAGCTGGACAAGGTAATTAAGGGAAGTAGAAGGTTGATGTCGAGGTCAGTAGTGGAAACTGCCAGTAAGGAGAAATTTTGTAGAGGAGAATCTGTCATAGCAGCAGGGCAACAGATGCAGCAGCATCAGTGAAGCGAGGGAGCAGATGGACAACTCCAAAGAACTGTTTCAGATCCAGGTTGATTTCAACAACGATGCTGGGAAGCTCATGAGAAGGAGCTCATGAAATTTTCATAGTAGAGGAGTATGATGTAGGAGCATTGCTCCAAGCCATCTACGCGCCAGCCAGTCAACACATCAAGCACACATTCAATGGAGGAGAGAGGCGTATCCCTCTCATTTTTCAAATTTTGAAAATTGTATTAAATGTTGTAAGGCTGGTAGAGCCAAAATCCATGCATGTGCGCAGGCTTTAGATAAAGGTTTCCTTAAATGGTTTTAAGGTTGAGATATAGATCATATTCGGACTAGACAACCATTCAATGTAATTGAATGTAACTTAATGAGAGTTGGTGAGATGGAGGGAAGAGCTCGAGGAGCCCCCTTTTGTAAAAAGATCCTTTGTATCTATAGGATTAGTTTGCAGAGAAGGAAGAGTAGAACAGAGAATAGGTTAGAGAAGAGAGAGAGTCGAGACTCTATTGCAGTCCGAGCTCAAACACATTGTAATTAGACATTGATGTTAATACAAACCATTTTTTCCTACATATGTGTTTTCTATGTGTTTATGTGTCTTTTATGAATGTTTTGTGTTCATTCATGCTATAGATGTATGTTAATTTTCATCTGCAGGAGATAGATAGATTTTCCTATCTATTAGTTCTTTGATTTCAGGTTTGGGTTCTTTTTGGCTTCATGCAAGAGATTGCATGACAGAACACTGTGGGTTCTATAAGCCAATGCATAGAGTGCAATTCTGAATTCTGCGAAATTTCGACAGAGTTGTGCCAGGAGGTTGCACCAGAAGAAGTCATTGATTCAAGGAGGAGACCTCAAGGTTGCTAAACACCTTGGAGGTAAGACTGTGCAGAGGAAGGCATAAAGATAATAGAATCACTGAGGGTTTTGTAAAAATCTGCCAGGATGGCATTGAGTGTGTGCATAGAGTGCACAGGAGGGACTCTATTTCGAGTTCAGAAAGAAGAAGTGTTAAGAGGGAAGACAAAATTTCTAAGAATTCTGTGAGACTCTGCAGAGAGGGCATTGAGCAAATGCATAGGACGCATTGAGGACAACTCTATTTTGAGTTCAGTAAGAAGACAAAGTCACTGAAGATCCTATAGAAGCTCTTCCAAAAGGGCATCGAGCGAGTGCAAGGAGTGCACCGAAAAGGAATCTCTTTCGAGTTCTGAGATAAGAGAAGTGTCACAGGAGGAGATACTCACAGGGTTACTGAACACCCTGCAGGCTCAAGAAAGCGTACTTGGGAAGGAAGTTGCTAAAGGGCAATTACATCCCTTCAATGAGAGAAAGGGATAGAGACACTTTGAGGCCAAGGCCACAGATAAGCTCAGAAGGGATAGTACCATTTCATGCAAAATTTCTACAAGAGGTTGCAGAGTTCGAAGGAGACTTTGAGGTTCAAAGGAATAAAGCTCAGGAGGAGGAACACCTCTTAGAATACAGGCGGGAGCCAAGGCTACAGGCTTCATAGCAGATACAAAGGCCGAGGCCTTTTGGAGCAAGAAATATTCCAAGGGAAAGGAAGAAGGGCATGCTCAAGGTAGAGCATAGCTTCCATTAGATCAGTTGGAGAGGCGAGATCTGGGTCGTTGAAGTCTACGTCCAGATGCACACAGGAAAGCGCACAAGGAAGAGAAAGAGATATGAACCGTTTGTCCACATCGCGATCTCAGGTATCGCGATATGGGAGGCGAAGCTCTTTGCATTACAAATCCCTGAGTCGTGAGATCACGATTTGACCTAAACTGTCGATCAAGGGGAAAGGAGAGCCGTGAGATTTGGTGCCTCGCTATATCGTGTATTGGGGTCTCGGAGATTGAATGAGTTGCACCTTGATCGCTGAAGTCGCGAGGTGTCGAGCGTCGATTTCTCGTGCGAACACATGGCACATCCATTAGGTGGGGACCGCGTGGTCAACAGGTGGTGTAACAACAAGCACCTAGAGAAAAGTGGAAGCGGGTGACAGGTGGAGGACACACATCGCCTGGGAAGGAATCAACCCATTGTGACTTATCGTATCTTGTGGATTCACAAAGGAGGAGCACAAGGGCTCAACACTCCAGCTCATGAGGTCGTGAGTTGCGAGTAGTGCTAGCACTTAGCCCTAGCCGATGGTCGCTTGTAAAGGCACCAGCGAGGAGGGAGCCATACCCGTATTGCATCTCGGGTATCGGAGGTTTGGAGAAAGAGGAGTCGAGGTCATCGACTCACGAACTCACGAGTTGAGAGAGACGCTTGCGCTAAGGCCCGGTTGTGGTAGCATGGAGACGTAAGGCTCACACCTGGTATTAAGTTGCGTAGGGTGGGTTTTCACGAAGGACCTGTGGATTCGTTGAAGGTTCTAGCAGGTAATCAAAGGAGCCGCTTCGACTCGAGGAGAATTTAGAATGATCCTGTGCAGATCTTGGCCCGAGGGTCGGGGGTTTGCATCATCATAAGACATTTCTTCTTTGTATCTGGTCTGAGAGTTTGCCAGTCTATACTATACTAGTTAGGGTTTGTCTATTCATTATGGTTTTTCATTATTAGTCCCTGCCTTTAGGCCAGGGATTATTGTAATCAGTTGGCCATTTTTTGAATAACTTGCACACAAATCAATACATTTTAACCCAAAGTT
>JASDQU010338555.1:0-10006 GCA_032191745.1 Picea mariana
GGGTTTTGCTGTAGGTTGTATCCCTTCATTTGCTGGATAATAATAAAGGAAAGACCTGGCAATTTCTCTGGTGGATGTAGCCCACACTGGGTGAACCACGTAAATCTGTGTCTCTCTTGTATTGTGTGTCTTCTGTGTTTTTGTTTCTGCATTTGTTTTATTTTATTGCTCCGCGGTCCTGTTTTTCTAACACATTTCTCGTTTTGGCTATTGCTAAGAGCCGTGGCATCGCACTCGAAGTTCCCAACTCGCGAGACCCAAAATCCTTTGCGGGCTTAAACAAGGGGTTCAATTAACCCTTTTCATGGTTTAGAGAAGATCCTGTGTGGATCTCGACCTTAGGGAAGGAGGTCTGCACCAGTTGTGGTATCAGAGCATAGAGAAAATTATTTTCCTTCAATAGTAGAGAGAAAAGAGGAATTTTACAACCATGCCATCAAGAAGAAGAGATAGGCCCATGCCTGATCCAGTAGTGGAAGGAGAAATATGTGAATTACATGCTAGGATTGATGCTATGGAGACAACACAGAGGCACACAGTTGATGTTGGGGATATAAGTGAAGCTAAAAGTGAAAATGAAGCTGAAAACAAAAGAGAAGAAGTGGTAGTTGAAGATGCTGCAGAAGAATGCTTATTCAGAGCTGTTGCAAGGATAGGTGCTAGGGAAAAAATGGACATTCCAATGTACAAAGGCAACTTGGATGTTGAAGAGCTTCGAGACTGGATTAGAGCTCTGGACAAATACTTCAACTATGAGGATGTCGAAGAAGACAAAAAATTCAAACATGTCATTACTAGACTTAAAGGGCATGCATCACCGTGGTGGGATGAACTGCAGGTTGACAGAGGCTGCAAGGGCAAGCAAAAAATCAAAAGCTGGGATATAATGGTTGAAAAAATGAAATCCAAGTTTATACCCATGGATTATCAAATAAATATTTTTCGGAGGATGCAAAATTTGAGACAAAAGCTGATGTCAGTGAAAGAATACACTGAAGAGTTCTACAGGATAAACATCAGAGCATGTCATTGGGAAAGCAATGATGAGAAAGTTTCCAGGTACATGAATGGTCTGCGATATGACATTCAATATGAGATGAGCATGATGACCATCCTAAATGTGGAAGATTCTTATCAGATGGATCTGAAAGCTGAAGAAAAGATGAGATGAAAGCAAGGTCAAAGAGGTCGAGGTAGAAGTCAAAGTAGAGGCAAGACAATTTCCCAGGACAGAACTCAGAATCCTAAAGAAGAGGGGAAGAAACCTCAAAATCAATCTGAGAAAGGAGGAAGCTCATAGGGAAGGCAGTATGCTAATAGAAATACTTTTTCTTGAACCAGAGGAAAAGGAAGAGGTAGAGGAGGTGAAGTGAAATGCTTTGTCTGTGGAAAAATTGGACATAAATCCTATGAGTGTCTAGATAGGAAGAAAGAGGGTGGTGAAACTCACATTGTCGAATCTCAAGGATGGAATGTTGAGGTAGAGGATGCTGAGGGAAGAAGATCCTTAATGATGAGGAAATTTCTCTTGAAACTAGAGAAGGAGCCAGAGAACCTAGCCCAAAGAAACAATCTATTTCGAACTACTTGCAAAACCAAAGATAGGGTATGCAAGGTCATAGTGGACAGTGGTAGCACATATAATCTTGTATCTATGGAAATGGTAGAAAAGCTGGAGCTGGAGACTGTTACACATCCAAGCCCAAACAAAGTTTCGTGGCTACAAAAAGGACATTAGGTAAATGTCACTAAACAATGTTTAATTGAATTTAAAATAGGAGGATATAAAGATGAGATATTATGTGATGTCATTCCCATTGATGTTTTTCATCTATTGCTGGGTAGACCATGGAAATATGACATAAATGTGGTTCATGATGGGATAAAGAACACGTACACTTTGGAAAAAAATGGTAGGATGCACATGTTGCTACCGATTAAGGATAAAGAGGTGAAAACAGAGATGAGAAACACTATTCTTCTCATGAGTGGGAAGGAAATTCTTAAGGAAGTCAAGAAGAAGGAAGACATGCAATTCATTGTGGTTAGGAAGCCCAAAATTGTTTTGAACAACATTATGATAGATGATTTACCGGAACAAATACAGGAGTTGCTGGAAGAATTTGCTGATATAGTAGTGGACGAACTACCTTGTTCATTGCCACCTATTAGGAGTATAAGCCATCATATCGATCTTATACCTGGAGCCAGTTTTCCAAACAAAGCAGCTTACAGGTTGACGCCACAGGAGAATGAATAAGTTAAGAGACAAGTCCAAGACTTAATGGAAAAAGGATTGATTCAGGAGATCTTGAGTCCATGCACTATTCCTACAGTGCTCAGCCTAAGAAAGGACGGTGGCTGGAGAATGTGTACAGACTCAAGGGAAATCAAAAAAATTACCATCAGGTACAGATTTCCATTGCCAAGGATGGATGACTTGATGGATTGCTTGAGTGGGGCAACATTTTTTTCAAAGATTGATTTGAAAAGAGGATATCATCATATTAGAATGAGAGAAGGTGATGAATGGAAGACAACATTCAAGACGAATGAAGGGTTGTATGAATGGATTTTCATGCCATTTGTCTTGATGAATGCGCCCAGTACTTTCATGAGGTGGATGATCAAAGTCTTGAAGGATTTCATAGGGAAATTCATCATTGTATATCTTGATGATATATTAATTTTCAACAAAACTGAAGCAAAAAACTTAAAGCATTTAGCTGCAGTGATGAGAAGGTTATACCAAGAAAAGTTGTTGATCAATATGAAGAAATCATCATTTATGAGGACATAACTCATTTATTTGGGTTTTGTTATCTCTGCAAATGAATTGAAAATGGATCCGGAAAAGATAAAGGTGATTAAGGATTGGCCATCGCCAAAGAGCGTGTTTGAAGTTCGAAGCTTCCATGTTTTGGCTAGCTTCTACAGGAAGTTCATCCAAAAATTCAGTGGAATTAGCGCACCGATGATGGACATGGTGAAGAAAAGACATAAATCTTTTCACTAGATGGAGGAAGCGGAGAAGAGCTTCAACCTGGTGAAGAAGAAGATCACTGAGAAACCAATTATGTTTTTTCCAGATTTCAACAAGACATTCTAGGTTAGGTGTGACACAAGTGGATTTTCCATTGGAGCGATCTTAAGCCAAGACAACAGACCGATCGCAATTTCAGCGAAAAACTGAATGAAGCAAAGATTAAGTACTCCACGTATGACAAAGAATTCTAAGTAGTCATACAAGTGATGAAGAAATGGAGGCACCATCTGGTTCCAAAAGAGTTCGTTTTGTACAACGATAATCACGCTTTGCAATTCGTGACTTGACAGGAGAAGTTGAACCAAAAACATGCTAAATGGGTCGAATACATGTAGAATTCTACTTTTGTGATTAAGCATATTTCTGAAACTGCTAACAAAGTTGTTGACGCTTTGAGAAGGAAATGTTTGCTTATGCAGGAATTCAGAGTCAAGAATTTGGGTTTTGATAACCTCAAAGAAATGTACAGGGATGATCCAGATTTCAAAGAGGCATATGAAGCATCTGAGAATCCAATTCTTAGGGACAAAATCCAATGGGCTGAGTTCATGATCCAGGATGGATTATTGTTCAGGGGAAATCAAATATGTATTCCGAAATGCTCCGTGAGGGAGAATATATTGAAGGAAAAGCACAGTGGAGGATTGGTCGGACACTTCGGTCATGACAAAACATTCTCAATGTTGAGTGGCTCATATTACTAGCCAGGGATGAGGATAGATGTTAGGAAATTTGTGGACAAGTGTAGAATTTTCCAGCACACGAAGGGAAAAAGGAAGAATGCAGGTTTATATCAACCATTACCCATACCTGAAAGGCTGTGGGATGCAGTGAGCATAGATTTCATATTAGGACTTCCAAGGACACAAAGGGGATGTGATTCAATCTTTGTGGTAATTGATATATTTTCAAATATGGCACATTTCATACCATGCTAGAAAACCAATGATGCAACTCATATTGCGAACCTATTTTTCAACGAAGTTGTCAGACTTCACAGCTACCAATCGAGATACCAAGTTCTAATCGAGATACCAAGTTCATGGGACATTTCTAGAGGACCTTATGGAAGAAGCTGGGGACAAATTTGTCTTTTATCTCAGTGTATCATCCTCATATGGATGGACAGACAGAGGTCATGAATAAGATCTTGGGAGATTTGCTAAGGAGCTTAATGACTGAACACCACAATCAATGGGATCACATTCTACCACAGGTGGAATTCACTTACAATGATTCACTCAATAGAATGACATGGCAGAGTCCATTCCAAATTGTATATGGAATGCAGCCAAGGAGAGTTTCTGAATTGAAAGATTCATAACAAGTTGAGTTCAGGAGTGCTAGTGTAGAGGACTTTGCAGAAGCAATGAAGGAGATTCATAGTAGAATCAAGGAGCGATTGCAGAGTTCAAGTCAAGAATACAAGCGTAGAGAAGATCAACACAGGCAAGAACTTCAATTTGAATTTGGTGATTTGATTCTTTGGCATTTGAGGAAGGAAAGGTTCCCAGGGGGAACATACAACAAGATGAAGATGAAGAAGATTGGACCATGCAAGGTCATAAGAAAATTTGGGGCAAACACATATGAGATTGAATTACCTGATGGGGTCGGAATCTCACTGATATTCAATGTCATGGATTTGTACCCTTACAAAGCTGAAGAAGCAAGAGCAGAGGATGAACACAAATAAATTCAATGGAAAAAACAAATGCCTGTAGATGAAAAGCCACAGATGGAAAGCATAATTGACAAGAGGATTAGCAGAAAAACCAGGAGAAAAGAATATTTTGAATACTTGGTCAAATGGAAAGGACATCCAGTTGAAGATGCCTGTTGGGAGGATGAAACAACAATTCAAAAGCATGGATGAACAGTGAAGGAACTCATGAACAAGAGTTCAGGAAAATTTTCAAGCGAGGGAGTATGATGCAGGAGCATCGTATAAAGCCAAAGGCATGTGCCTAGCCATAGGAGACAGCTCGAAAAGCACCAACGCACATTTTGAAATGTTTTGAAGATTAATGAATGGACATTAATGTAATAGCTAGGGAAGCGTACTTACCTTTATGTTTTGGAGATTGTAAACAGATCTTGAGTGTTTCTCTCATCTGTTGAATGTGGAGGCATTTATGCATAATGAATGTAAAGTAGGTAGATTTAAATAATAGATTAGACAGTTTTAGAAGAATAGGAGAGAAAACGGATGATGAACACCCTCAACCCTTGTATCATTGTAACATTATGATTCAGAATTCATAGGTTGTAGAGCTGCTGAGGAGAATAGAGAATTTCATGCATTATAGCTATTGTTGTTTACCATGTATGAGAGCACTAGAATTATTGAAAGAAAATATTTGATTCCAATCTATTTGTTTGTTATGGTTGTTGGAACTGCCTTTTGAATGGTATGTTGCAGCTTGTTTTCATTCTCTGTGTGCATTTTATTTCAATGCGATCTGTGTGTGTATGTTCTATAATTTAGGTTGAATGTCTGAATTTTGGATAAGGGGGAGAATGAGTTTCACTTGTTTCTCTTTTTGAGAACTCCTGCAAAGAGTGTAGTGGAGGGATCGCAAGGAGTGCGTCGACCAGGCTCTAAGTTTAATCTCAGAACTTTCAGAGGAGATTCAAATTGCGTTTTCATAGGCCAAAGTGCAAGGTTAGCTTAGAGTTGTGCAAGGTATGCGCAGGCTGGGTGAAGTCTTGGATTTTACCAATCCAGGAGAGAAATTGAGAGACTACTGTTGCAAGGAGTGCACAGAGTCGAAGACCCAAAATAACTTGAGGTTATTTGAAAGTTGCCACAAGGAGTGCGTGCAGGCACCCTTTTGGAGGCCTTGAGTTTGCAAGTGAAAGATCAGGAGGGTTAGAACTTTTGAAGTGGTCAAAGGGAGACAGAGTTTGAAATTGTCTCGCAAAAACTAAGTTCAATAGGGAAGACACCGAGTCGTTTGGCTAGAAGTCTTGAGAAGTTGAATCAAACAGTGGAATCGCTTCAAGAAGAAGTGTCGAAGTACCATGAGCCATTGGATCTTGTGGAATAGCAAAGGGATTAAGACTGAGTGTCTTTCAACACCCTTAAGCTCAGGAGGGATAGTGATCGTCAGATACAGATCAATGGGAGTTGTTGATCTCATATCTGAATTCGCATATCAGGGATCGAGAAATGGAGCAACTAGTGGTTTGAGCCTAGCATTTTGGATACCCGGTCAGTGAAATCCCGAAACAACATGAGCCATCGGATCGAGGGAGGCTCATATCCATTGATCCCATTGAAGGCGCGATTTCAGAGTTCGGGATTGTGTGAAGGAAGAGGAATGACCATCCGCTATTCTTACAAGACACGGAAGCCGAAAACCCAATGGATAGGTGGCAGGGACCCCACCCTGTATGCAGAGTAACCAAGGGGTGACAAGTGGCGTATGTCTGTTGCTTGAGTGGAGTCAACACCCATCGAAATTTCGCATTTCGAGGATTCACAAGGCAAGAGCACAAGGGCTTGGTGCTCCAACTCCCGAAGTCAGGAGTTGCAAAAGCGCTTGCGTTGAGGTTTGGTTGTGGTCCTATTAGAGAAGGGACAAAAGAGGGGGCTTACACCTTAATCCCATTCTCTATTTTGTGTTTTAGCTATTTCTAAGAGTTGTGGCATTGCAATCGAAGTGCCCAACTCGTGAGACCCGAAATCCTTTGCGGGCTTAAACAAGGAGTTCAGTTAACCCTTGTCATGGTTTAGAGAAGATCTTGCACAGATCTTGGCCTGAGGGTAGGAGGTATGCATCACTTTAGCTCAGTGTCCTATGCTGCTGGCATCATGTTGCTCTACACAGTGGCTAATTCTCCAAGTTCCCTAAAGTATTCATCTTATAGGAGATCTGTTTTCTACACGATCTTCCTCTTTTCATATTTCATCTGTTCCAAATCATTGTACAACTATATGTTTGTGAGGATTGTTGTCATGCTTTCCACAGGTTGAAAGGTATTAATGTGTTCATTTTCCTAGTGTTCTTCCTCCTGCGTGCTATTGATTTTATCTTGCAATTCTTTTAGCTCTGGGTTCATTGTAAGCTCGGTCCAAATATGTGTTCCCTTGTCGCACATCCTTATGCATTCATGTTGTAATATTTTAATATTTTCCACTGATGTATGCATTTTCATTTCCCTTTGTTCCCTTTCTTCAAGTGATGTCCCTGGGACTATGTGCATTTTCAACTCTGTGATCCTCGTGCAGAGTCATGTGATTACTTCTATGATCTTTGACACATGTTCGACTATCGTGGACTCGACTACCATTTGTACTTATGGGACTTCTTTCTATAAGTATTGGACTATTGATTAGATATTCTATGCCATTTGTTCGGCTTCATCCTACTCTTTCAAGGCTTTCTCTTCCTTTTCTTCATCCTCACTCTTCTCCTTGTGTGGGAGTTCCACTTATTGTTCTATTGTGAACTTTTCTTGTAACGTGGTGGTGTATTCCTTTTTCATTTTCTTCTTCTCTACCTCTACTTTGACCAATTCACTAGATGCAGTGTTGGCATGGATTCATAATTCCTATGTGATACCTGTGTGCAATCGCTGTAGTGATTATGTGGGCATCCGTGAGATGATTAGGTCCATATAACTTATCCCTTCTACTTGCTTTTTCATTTCGGTTGTGAGGAACCCGATTACGTATATTGACATCTTGATCAATTTGAGCTATGTTGTCAGTTATGATGATGTTGAAGTTAATTCTTCTTGAGTTGGACCTATTGAGTGCCATGCATTTGAGCCTTGCTCTAGTTCTCGTCAAACTATCTCCAGGAGCTGCTATATCGTCAATAATTTCTCTTGCACCTTCTAGTGCAGTTCTTCATGTTTCTTTGTGGCTTATTCAATTATCTATTCTGTGACATCCCTTACATGGTAGCAAATTATTTCGATATCATCATTAGTAAGGTTATATATAGGTTGTTCTTTGTGTTCCTTTTCCTTCTTGCATGCACTTGGGCCCGTACCTTTGTTTTTTCTTTTCTCTCCTTCCTTAGGTGTTGGTTGTTGGGTTTGTTCTATTGATGGTCTAGTGTCATGTGTATCTCCTGTGCCATTGCCTTGATTGGTTTCTCATGCACTATTTCCTCGAGTAATTTCCTTTGTGCCATTGTGTTGTGATGTCTCATTATAGATAGGTTTCTCTGTCTCAGTGTCCATGGTAGGGACCTTCCAATCTAGTTCCCAATCCTGCATGACCAGTTGGATATATTCTTCCATTATCTTATATTTTGTTTGAAACCATTCTTCTCTTGGATCCTTCTTGGCTTTGATATACATATGGTGGAGGTCTTCTTGGAACTGCACAATTGGTCCATATGCTTCCACCAACTAAGTTGAAATGTGCATTGTGATTTTAATACACTATCGAACTGCGTCAACATAAAGAAATAAATTCTATGTTGTTGTCTATTTGTCTCCTCTTGTTCATTGAGCACCAGAAGTTCTAGTACTTTGTTGCTAAGCATGGATTCCCTCTCAGCCCCAAGAATTGTGCATCCTCCGACTCCTCCCATGTTGTGAATGAAATCAAAATTAACAGCCAGAGATAATGAAATTCCATGCCTTTGTCTTGTGCCTCAATATATTCAATAGGAACTGGTTAAGTAGGAATGGCGCCCAGCTCAAAGCGGTGCCTTCCACACACTTTTATTCTACAACTTCACACATGCTAGCACTTGGTCCAACTGCACTTTCGTAATATCTTACATGCGAGTGCTTGTTTCACAAGTCTAATGGTTGGGTCACAGATGATTGGCACATCTAGATCACACACCCCTATAACTATGTGAAACTTGATGCAGGAGCATCATAAGCAGACAACCAAGCAAGCATAAGGTGGAAGATAGTTGGAAAAAGCACAACACACATTTTACACATTTTGAAATGTTTTTGAAAAATTAATGAAGAAGATATTAATGTGATAGCTGGGGAAAGCGTACTTACATTTATATCTTAGATATTGTAAACAGAACTTGAGCGGTTGCTCTCATCTGTAGAATGTAAAGGCATTTATACATAATTAATGAAAGTAGGTAGATTTGAATTCATAGATTAGACAGTTTAGAGAGTAGGAGGGAAAACGGATATAGCCACCCTCACCCTTGTATTATTGTATCATTAGAGGAAGAACATTATCATCATTGAGAGTTGTAGTAGAGAGTTGTAGAGAAGAACCCATGTATACGAGTATTTGAGTTAATATATGAAACTTTGACTCAGATTTCATGGTGTTATGATGTTTGTTGTTTACATATGTTGAATGGTATGCTTACAGTTGTTTTATTCTTTCTGTTACACCTTTGTTGTTATTCTGTGTTGAATGTATGATTTCATGTTAAGTATATGAATTCTGAGAGAGGAGAAGAATGAGTTTCAATTGTTTCTCATCCTGAGAGTTCCTGCAAGGAGTGAAATGAAACGTCCACAAGGTGTGCATTGACAAAAGTCTGAGTTTTATCTCAGAAAGCTCAGGAGAGATACTATTGTTCTCATTTCTAGCAGAAGTGCAGGTGAAGCATAGAATCTGTGCAAGGTGTGCGTAGGCTAGTTGAAGTCTTAGAATTTATCAACTAAGGTTGAAGAGTGAAGGACTGTTGTTGTCAAGAGTGCACAGAGTCGAAGAATCAAATACACATAAGTATTTGAAAGATTGCCGCAAAGAGTGCGTGCATGAGTCCTTTCGAGACTTGAAGTTGCAATAGAAAGCTCAAGAGGATAAACACCTTTGAAGTATTCAAAGGAAGACAAGAAGCTAAATCATCGCACAAAAGTTAAGTTCCAGTGGAAGAACACTGGTTCATTTTGCAGAAGTTATCAAGGACGAAACGAGTGGCTGAAATTCTTCGTGGAGAACTCATGAAGTTGCGAGGACCATAGGATCCAGAGGAGCTTCAAGGTGGGTAAGGATTAGACAAACTCATC